>CM060947.1:154926574-155154074 GCA_030765055.1 Mantis religiosa
AGCGGTTTTTGGCAATAGAGAATGGCAGGGAAGAAGATGTGACATCTCAGATTAATAGTCAGAGGGGAAAAGAAATTAGGGAAAATAGGGAAGCTCTTCTACCAATAATAAAAACAATTATATTTTGCGGACAAGATGAACTGCCTCTCAGAGGTGATTTAGATAGTGGTCCCTTAATGTTATCAAAGCCTGATAAGAAAGACGGAAAATTTCGAACTCTCGTACGCTTTCACCATGATGCTGGTGACAAAATATTAGAAAAGCATGTGGCTAATGCGAAGAAAAATGCAACTTATATTAGCCCCTTAATCCAGAACGAAGTCCTGGGCATATGTGCCGAAATAGTACGAGGAAAGGTTCTCAGTGCTGTAAAGGCTGCAGAATGCTTTAGTGTCATTGCTGATGAAGCTTTAGATATTTCCGGAACGGAGCAGCTATCTGTTTGTTTACGGTATGTCAACTCTGACGATGTTTTGAGAGAAGACTTTGTGGGATTTGTGCCTATATATGACCTTACCGGTAGCAACATTGCTAAGACAATTATACAAGAATGCGTTAACCTTGGACTAAATATGAGCAATCTGGTGGGACAGGGGTACGATGGTGCTTCTTCTATGGCTGGAAAGTTCAATGGAGTTCAAGCGAATGTGAAACAGCTATATCCAAAAGCTTTATTTGTTCATTGTGCTAGTCATAAACTAAATTTAGCGTTGTCCTCTGCACTTACTACAACTCACATTCGTAATTGCTTAGGCACTATGAGTGACATTTGTGATTTATTTCGCAATCATCCTTTTGCTGGCAACGCTTTAAAGAATAGCATTAATGAGCTGTTACCTACCAGTAAGAAATCAATACAAGATTTGTAGAGAGGCATGATTCTGTCATTGTGTTTGTGGAACTTCTAGAACCGATTGTTCAGAGCCCTCAGGAGCTTTCCATAAGCAACAAATCAATTTCCAAAACTGCAGCACAACTATTGGCGGCCAAAGAGAATAGTGCCCTTCTAATCTCACTATTGACATGCGAGAAACTTCTGTGTTTCACAGTCCGCCTTTCTACGTATTTGCAAAGCCCGGAACATGTTCTTAGCTCTGCTTTGGAATATGCCAGTGACGTAGTAAAGCAGCTGGAAGCTTTAAGAAAGAATTCTGTTGAAGAATTTCACAAAATCTTTGAGCAGTGTTCAAACACTATGAAATCCCTATTTTACTCTGAAATCAGAATTCAAAGACTGGCAGGGAAGCAGACAAAAAGGGACAATCACCCAGCAGATACAGCAGAGGAGTACTTCAGAAGATGTCTCTTTATTCCATGCACTGACGAACCGATCTCAAGTCTTAAGGAACAATTTAAACAGAACAAAGATGTATTGTCTGCTTTCGATATTTTATTGCCCAGAAATGTAGGAGAAACTAAAGCTGATAGGTTAAACAAGCTCTCTTTATATTTAGGCGGAAATATCAGTGACAGTGAAACACAGGCAGAATATCGGTTGTGGTGTCAAAAATGGAAATTCACAGAGAAACAAAATAGACCAAATGATGCCGTAAGTTCTTTGGTAACATGTTCATCAGCATTATATCCCTCAATTCATCGTCTGCTTAAAATTTTAGCCACCCTACCCATCTCAACTGCCAGTGCCGAGTGATCATTTTCAACAATGAAACGGCTCAAAACTTACCTCAGAAATAGAACTAGTGATGAGCGTTTAATTAATCTTGGCTTGTTGTCTGTACACTGGGATCAGAAGATCAATCCTGAGGAAGTGTTAAATATAATGGGCAGGAGAAGCAGGCGTATCAACTTAGTACTATAGCACTACTTAAGCTCCGTGTACATAGTGTAAATAGTGTGAAAATATATTCCATATAAACTGAATGACTGTAATGGAGATCATCATGGACAAGGCTTCTCTTCAACAGTTTCTCAGCTCTTTGTGGTGAGTTTTCATGTTAGACCCTTTTAATGTTACTAATATATTATTTATCTTGCATGTCTAGGAAACTTCTAGTAATTGCTGCAGTATTTCATATGTATATTTTGGCTGGAGTCATATTTGCTACTTTTATAATTTTGTTAACCTGTCAATAGGTTTATTATCCTCTATATAGTAAGAAAGTATTGTATTGCAGGTACATCGGTATACTGCACTGAGTTTTGACCCTAGATATACGTATAGAAGTATCATTGCGTTAATGTAACAGCGTATTTCAAAAACGAAAAATCGCAGATATATTTACATTTAGGATGTTTCGAAGATGTGACACGAAGGTTTTGAAAAAATTTCTCCACACCAAACCATCCTTTAGATGGAAAAAGCCCGCCTCGGTAGCGTGGTGGAGGCGGGTCTGCCTCGCGTTCAAGAGGCCCCGAGTTCGAGTCTCGGTCAGGGCGAGTTACCTGGATAAGGTGTTCTCAGGGGTTTCCCTTATCCTGAAAGACGAATGTCGGATAACTCTAAGCTCTATGGACCCTGGACTCTTTAAAGCATTATTTCACCCATTCCATTCATCTCCGATATGACTTAACGTTGGATGACGTAAACTTAAACAAAAAAAATGCAAGAACTTTCGTAAATTGTTTATGTTCTCAAAAACATGTCTAACGATTCCGATTAAAATGCTTCACGTTTGAGACACAGCAATTTGAATATTCTGGGAATAGGTGATAAATACCACTTCAATTTCACTGATTATTCAACTAAGAAGCCATGGCATCATAGATAAAATGTCAGGTTACAAGCGAACGTGGAGCTCATAAAATGCGCAACTCCGGCAATTTATAGTTTCCTTGTAGCAGTTGTTTTCGAAACATTTCATGGTATGTAACAAGTTATATGTATATTTGGCAATCTCAAAATTGCAACTTTTTTTTCAGCTGCATAATTTCATACGGAACCTAGTTTTTTATTTATTTTTAAATACTTTAACATCCTTTAACCGGATTATCATATTGAGAAGTAAATGAAACGGATGACACCCTCAAATCAGTCCACGGCCACCAGAACTTAAGTTTTATCCGACATTCGTCTTCTTAAGATAAGGGAAAGCCCTGTGAAAAGTAGAATTCAGGAAACTTATCTTGATCTCAATTGGAATTCGTTTTAGCGGTGCTCAAATTTCGCTCCTATGAGGTGGAGGTAAGCTTTCCTTCCCCTCGCGCGGCAAGGTTGGCCACTACCTCTTCACTGGGAGTCAGACACGCTACCACCAAATTATGGAGGCGGACTACAGTTGAAATCATTTATAACCAAACAGTTTGTCTGATGACGATACGGAATGGAGCAATCGTGCTTTATATGAATAGTGAAACTGTGTGAACCAGACACTCATGTCAGTGTACGGCATCAATGTTTAGTACCTCTACCAAGTGCTTAGTAAGCACAAACGTGTTATATTCCATTTAAAAAATTTGATTTCGAGATGTCACCAAGAATGCAAGTTTAGAGGAAACCAGAGCAAAGAAAAAAATTAAAAAAGGATTACAGTGTGTATGTTTTTTTGTGTTTGCTAATAGCATATTACAAAACCCCAAAATTGGAGGAATACGAAATGTAGGTTTTAATTTCGTTATCTTTCAAGGATGCGAAACGAAGATTTTCAAGAAAATCGTCCAAAAACGGCTTCAACAATTTTAATTAAAACACAACATATTTAAGATAACCTATTGTGAATTTTTTGGAAAAACTCGAAGTCCACTTTACTGGAAGTGATGTTCGTATAACTATTCTAAACTTAAGAAATTAACGAAAAGTTACTGCACAGCAGCTGTAGAACTCGTTAAAATATAAAAATAATGTCAATTACAAAAATGTATTGCAAGGTTAACCAATTCCGATATATTATCTGTTGGTAATTACAATTCTCAGATACTTACTTAAAGGTATTTAATTTTTGACTTCTAAGTTCCTATTCCCTTTTTCATTCAAGGAGAACTAATACTTTAAATGCATCAGTCAGTGGTTCACGTTTTAAATATCTGATTGTTGCTTATATCAGTTTATTCCAGCTATAAGAAAAAAAACTGTGCAACTAAAGGCCTTTCTACAGACTTTATCCTAAGAATCAAGAAAACAAATGTTTATAAGAAGAATTTTGTAGAAGCTTGGGTGGAGAAAGTCATTTTTTTGTTGTTGTAATTTTACGTCCTCCAACGTTAAGTCATATTGGACATTGACTGAAATGGGTGAAATGATGCTCAACTGTGTCCAGGGTCCATGGAGCATAGAACTACCCGACATTCGTCTTTAAGGATAAGGAAAAATCTTGGGAAAAACCTTATGCAGACAACTTATCCTGGGCGAGATTCGAACTCGGGACCTCTTGAACGTCAGGCAGACACGCTACCATCTACGCTAGCGGTGCGGGTAGGAGAGAAATTCATGTGAATGTAACAATACATTTGTTTTTAATTTTTATTAACATGATAAAAACACATCCCTAATTAACGGTTAAAAGTAAATAATTCAACGTAGAATTTTTGAACCCCCCCCCCCCCCCAGATATTAACTTCTAAATACGTGCCTGAGCACAACCGATGTAGCGTCTGCATTGATGTAGGTGGTATCCAGTTTAAATCCTGTTTGGAATGTTAAAGTGCTTTCTGCTGCATACTGTTTGTTCGTTGTATTTACATGTGGAACAAACACTTTGATGATTTCCTGCTCCCAAACCGTACATTTCCATCACCAGATCTTACACCACTGGACTATTTTCTGTTGGACAGTATGAAAACCATAGTGTACGCTACTCCTGTAATGACAGAGGACCTCACTGAACCAGTGCACGGAGAGATTGCCATTCTTTCAGGTCAACCACACTTATTGCAGCATGTAGTGAAGCTCAGCGGAACCGAAGTTGGGTCTGCATTGATGTAAGTGGTATCCAGTTTGAATCCTATTTGTAATGTTAAAGTGCTTTCTGCTGCATACTGTTTGTTCGTTGTATTCATATAAGGAACAAACACTTTGATGATTTACTGCTCCCAAACCGTACATTTCCGGGTATGGGTTACAGCTGGAAAATGATCCGTTTGCCATCCTGCACAACATACTGAGCGTTGGCGGTATTTTTTTTTACTCACTCTGTATTTACTGTTTTATATCTAAAGATATGTGTTAAGTCTATGAATCAAGTTTCGAAGAGCTGCTAATTTATGTGTAAGAGGATTGAAATTATTGTTTTATGTAATTATTCGTGTGAGTAGGTTTTCTGTAGTCTCCAAAATTTAAATTATTGTATTGTCACAAAATCATTAAATCTAAGAGAAATAATTGTCTTCCTCAATTACCATTTGAACTTCATGCCTGATGGTTTAACTGATGGTCTGTAAATTCAGCAGTTTTAAAGAATCAATTAAAAACTTCTGAGGACTAAGGGGTATCTGACTCTCAAATTTAATAGGTTAAATGAAGCACATTACAATAAAAAATGGCATTATGATGTGATTTGATGTTAAGCCATTATTTAGCATTCCGGCAGATAAAATTCCAAGCCATGGATAATTCCATAAAATGCAATAGTTTCAATTCTCTTTCACATAAATTAGTGGCTCTTAGAAGCTTAACTCAGACTTAACTTCTAGATAAAAAATAATGAGGAATTTAAATACATATTGTTACCGTACGGCATTGTTGGACTGCTGCCTGCCAGGACAGCTGGACCAACACCAACTCCAATTTGGTGTTGGCTGGACGCATGTCAAGAGAAAGAAAGAGACAGATAGAGGCTCCGGAATGTTGTCTTTCTCTTGCCGCCGCCAATTTTATCGAAAGGTCCGCGGCTTTCTAGAAACAATCGTGTATAAAAAACCCAAAAGGTGTTAAGCGCCAGTTGTGTGATAGTTATTGCGACAGTGGACGTCTGAAGTGTACCGCAGTTATTTCTTTCGTTTGTTAACGTGCGATGGAGCACCGAGTCGACCTTGAAGGCAGTTGATTAACAACTTCACGTCTTTTTATTGCAGCAAAAGTTGCTCTAGATTTCTGCAAGCGGATTTCCAAATCTACGTAACCCACGCAGTCATATTTAAATGTCAGGAACGGGAACACGACGATGGAAGCCACATTGGCGAAGATCGTAGAAGAGCTGAAAGAAATGAAGACGGCAAACAATCTGACCACCTGACTGCAGAGTAGGTAGATTAGGTTCGACAACTGCTGACACGATACCAGCGCATCTTCAGCCAAAGCAACAGCGACTACGGCCGTACGGACCATGCTCCATCACATCGACACCGGAGACGCCAGGCCTATTCGGCAGCCGCCCAGACGCGCTGCGCTGGCAAAGCAAGCGGCAGTACGAGACATACTGGAGGATATGAGATTCAGGGGAGTGATCGAAGGTTCTGACAGCCCTTAGTGTTCCCCTGTAGTCTTGGTAAATGACGGCGAGCTGCGTTTCTGAGTGGACTACAGGAAGCTAAACGCTGTCACCAGAAAGGATTGCTTACCCTTACCCCGGATTGACGACACCCTGGACACCCTTGCTGGTGCGCAGTGGTTCTCGACCCTGGACCTCAAGTCGGGTTACTGGCAGGTAGCTCAATACGCGAGAGACAAGGAGAAGACCGCATTCTTCACAGGCCAAGGGCTTTGGCAGTTCACAGCTATGCCGTTTGGTCTCTGCAACGCACCAGCTACCTTCCAACGCCTCATGGAGTCAGTAATGAGAGGATTGACTTACGACGCCTGCCTGCTAAACCTGGACATCATCGTCGACAATACATTCAAAGACTATCTCGACAACCTGAGCAAGGTGCAACAGAGACTGCAGGCGACTGACCTGAAGAGGAATGCAAAGAAAAGCTAGCTCTTCCACAAGCAAGTCAACTAATTGGGCAACATATCACCAACGAGAGTTGCCACAGACCCGGTGAAGACAGAGGTTGTGAGAGATTGGCCTCAACCGAAGGATAAGCGAGAACTGTGCAGTTTCCTGGGGCTGTGCAGTTATTACCGCCGCTTCATAAAGGGCTTCTCCAACATCTACAAGCCCCTCACTCGCCTGATGGAAGAACACCAGCGTCATGAGTGGACGGAAGATGCCGAAGGCGGTTTTCAGCAGCTGAAGAAGACGCTTTGCAGTGCCCTATTTTGGGATTCCCACAACCAGTCGGCGCCTTAATTGTAGACACTGAAGCCAGCGACCATTGCACTGAAGGCGTGCTATTCCAAGTCCACGACGGCCTACTACAGCAAAACGCTGTCCAAGGCAGAGAACTACTGCGTCACCCGGCGAGAGCTGCTGGCGGTAGTAAAGACCTTGGAGCACTTCCACAAGTACCTGTACGGTCAGCCATTCCACCTAAGGACTGACCACTCCGCCATAACTTGACTATTTAGAGTTAGAAACTGGAGGGCCAGACAGCCCGTTGGGTCCAGAGGCTGCAAGACGACTTCACCTCGGAACATCGTAGAGGTAAGAGCCACTCCGTGTCCCGGAGACCCTGCCCAGAAGAATGCAGCCAATGCACAAGAGCAGACCAGGAGTGTGTCGCAGCTGTCAGAGTGGCCGCGACAGTGCCTGCGAACGGATGGGATAGCGCAGGCCTGAGGAGGGAGCAGCTGGCGGACGTCGACTTCGGGCAACTCTGGAGAGAAGTGGAGGCAGGGACAAGACCAACCAGGGAGGACATCGCATCCAGAAGCGCTGCATGCAAGTGTAATGGGCCCAATGGGATTCACTGAAGGCCAAAGAGGGTGGGATGATCCGGGTATGGGAATCAACCGATGGGAAAACGCAGATATCAGTTGGTACTTCCCCGGAGTAAGATTCCGGAACTCTTGGGAGGAAATGCACCCAGGTACTTCAGAAGGGTACCTGGTAGCAAACCGAACGATCGACAAACTCCGACAGCGCTACTACTGGCTGAGGTTCCAAGCAGACGCTGAGATAGTGCCGTCAATATCACGTGTGCGTGGCAAAACACGATCCCAAACTAGGAGCCGGGGTCGCATGAAGTACAACGTTGGAACGCCTTACGAACGCATCGCTGTCGACATAGCTGGACCATTCCCAGTGTCCGACCGAGGCAACACGTATCTGATGGTGGCCGTGGACTATATTACCAAGCGGCCGAAGGTGTATGCCATCCCGAACCAGGAGGCGAAGGCGTTCAGCGAATGCCTCATGGAGAAACTGTTCTACCCTTCTGGAGTGCCCTTAGAGCTCCACAGCGACCAGGGCACCAATTTTGAGTCCCACCTGATGGAGGTACTGGAAAGACTTGGGGTGCACAAGACTCGCACAACCCCTCTATATCCGCAGTCGGACGGCATGGTCGAAAGATACATCAAGACCCTAGAAGAACACCAGAGGAAGGTCGTGGCCAGTCATCAGCGAGACCGGGACGTTAAGGTGCCACTGTTCTTGCTGGCCTACCGCTCGTCAACACACACCACCGAGATGATGCCAGCAAGCCGAGAGCTCGTTCGCTCGAGAGCTATGCCTCCCTTCTGACCTGGTCTTTGGGAGCCCCCGGAAGCAAGCAGCCAACAATCGAGTATGTGGAGAACTTCGTAGAGATGCAGGAGTTGGCTAAACATAACATCCAGATGGCGAGCGGCCACAAAAAGACCCGGTACTACAGGCAAGCCAAGAGCCAAGGATTCCAGAAGGGTGAGCTGATCTGGTTGTACCACCCTACCCGGACAAAGGGACGCTGCCCAAAACTTCAAGAACCATGGCAAGGACCTACTGGGTAGTAAAGAGAATTAACCACGTGGTCTACAGCACCCAGAAGGTGCCCCGAGGTAGTACAGCTGGATTGCGGGCCCGTTACGATGGTGCTGTTTGGGATGACCAGTCTTGAGGAGGTAGCAGTGTCACCGTATGGCACTGTTGGACTGCTGCCAGCCAGAGCTGGGCGCCTGCCAGGAGAGCTGGACGCTTGCCAAGAGAAAGAAAGAGACAGAGAGAGGCACCGGAATATTCTGTCTTTCTCTTGCCGCCGCGAATGTTTTCGAAAGGTCTGCGGTTTTCTAGAAACAATGGCTGGTGGTATAAAATAAAACGCAAGGCGGTAGTTATGTGATTGGTTCTGACAGTGAACGTTTGAAGTGTGCCGCAGTGATTTCTTTCATTTGTTTATGTGCGGCGGAGCACTATATCAACCTTTAAGATAGCTGATAGTCAATTTCACGTCTCTTTATTGCAGAAAAGTTGTTATAGATTTCTGCAAGCGGATTTCCAAATCTACGTAACTCAGGAGTCGCAATATGAAATAGGGCACAGAAAAATAGTTTTAATCCAAATTCAACCAGCTCAATACTCTTCAAAAGTAATAAAATCTGGAAATACAACAAATTTGCTTTCCAGCCACTGGCTTTTGTCGGTTTGAATGAACATTTAAAGATTACGACATGAAACGTAGCACCACAAAACAGATTTTCTGTCAAAAAGCTGTTAAATAATCCCTTAAGAAACACAACAGCATCAGAGCAAAAATCAGGCATACATAGAAAGATTGTCAGGCTTGTGACAAATTTTTTATTTGATTGACAAAAAGGAATTTAAAAACTAGATTAATAGAACCCGAAGGATCTAAAATAGAAACAAACAGAAAAATAAGCAGTTAATTCATTACTAATCAAGGCTTCGCGGGTGATCAGTCATGTCAAATTAATAAACTCGAGCTTTCTGCCATTGTAAACTCCATGGCCTTCTTCAGGATCTGATGAAATGATTGAATTCTTCTTACGGGACGCACGATAGAGGAAAGGTGCAAGGAGCACAAACGCAATATTCGCATACTACAACCGGATAAATCGGCAGTGGCCAAGCATTGCATAGAGGAAGTACATATAATTAACTTTGAAGACACCGAAGTATTAGAACACACTGGCAGATATTGGGACAGAGTCATCAAGGAGCCCATCCAGATCAAATTGCATCCACAGAATTACAATAGAGACTGCAGGCTACAGCTAAGCCGGGATTGGACAACAGCCATAAGACACATCTAAAAAAAAATACAGCAACCCTAGTCACCCCGGAAAAAGAACGGACCTCCAGGAAAACACTTTGGCAAACAGTTTTTTATACTAACTACTAAGGATAGAAGGTGAAAATTAGGAAGGTAGTTTGAGTGGCTTTGTGGGATCCCGCTAAAAGCACTCCCGTTAGTAGAGGTGAAGTTGAGGAGCTGGCCGTCAATAACGGCGAGCGGGTAAAGAATGATTGCCAGGCGTCGAACATGACCAAAAGGCCCTGAACGAGGCGCGTGGAGATTAAGGGTGAAAATGTGGAAGGTATTCAGGGTAAGGAGTAGAGAGGGAAGTCTCTATAGTAATATATATCTTACATTGGAGGGCATCATATCCGTCAGTTATTGCCGGGTGGGGGAGTGTTGTGGCGTCATCATTTGTATGGTGGGGTGCGAGGTGATTTCCAGCTGTCGAAGTGGGCCTTGAGCCTCCTGGTTGTTTCTGCGTTGTAGTCGGCGATGATTTCTTCTGGGGATTTCAGGTCGTTTATTCGTGTGTTGAGGCTGTTGTACAGCTCTCTAAGTGTTGAGTGGAGCTGGTCAAGTCTATCGAGGAGAGTGGAAGAGTCCGTTGGCTGGCAGGGACGCGTGTCGGTGAGGTGATTCTCCACTCGTTGCATCTTGCGTTGAAGTGAGGCAAGAGTATCTTTATGTTCCTTGGCTAGCTGTTCTGTGCGTTGAAGTTGGGAGCTGATGGTCTCTGCTGTCTGTTGTAGTGTGGTCATTGAAGAGGTGAGTCTGTACAGTGGAGTAAGTCCATCGGTTATTAGTCGGTGCGTAGTTGGCAGTGTGTCGTGGAGGTCGATGAGGGCCGCGTGGTTGTCGTTCTGTTGTTGGGCAGCGGCGGTGACGGATTCCTCCAGGTTGCCCAGGCGCTGGTTGAGGTTAAGGACCTCTGAGTGGAGGTCCTGAACCTCTTCCGCTGGAGGCCAGTGGTTGGCGGCGAGGAGTGCAGCTGACAGGAGCTCCTCAAGGGTGTGGAGCCTGTTGGTGACACCCTGCAGGTCCTCCCGGAAGCAACCAAGGGCTTGCTGCCATCCCGCAGGCTCGTTGGCGGCTGCTCTCCGGGGTGCTGTGTCCTGCGTGACTCCGTGTGGATATGCAGGGCACTGGGCCTGTCCAGTGAAATGGCCGAGGCCATTGCACGTGGCGCAGTACCTGCGGCGGCGGAGATCGTGGGCTCTGCAGGATGCTGTTGTGTTTGGGGATCCACAGTAGTGGCACCGTGGAGGCGCGGTGCACTCGTCGGCGCTGTGTCCGTAGGCACAGCAGTGCCTGCACGGGGTGTGGCACTGCTATCTGCTCACCTCTACTTTCAGACAGTCCCAATATGGGCAGGCCTGAATTCAAGGCAGCGTCACGATCTTGAAGATTCGCAAACCACAGGCGCACACAGGTGGTAGGTCCCCTGGGTGATGTGATGCGAGTGGCACTCAAAACTGAGGGCCACTTTTGCGATGCCGCTGTTAGAAGAAATCTTGCAGGGAGGTCGCGAGGTGCTCCGACAACTACTGCTGTGAAGCTGGTCGCAGTAGTGCAGGTTGTAGTCGGCTGGGTGTCTGCGAGGTAGAGCTGTGGAAGTTCCTACCGTGCTGCCATTGGTTGACTGGTGCTGGGCGCTCCAGCAGTCAGGGGATGCGGCGATTGACTGGGCGCCGGACGGACATCCAGCGTAGCGGGGGAAGCGAGCTTGGCCGCCCGGTGTTTCCCCTGCGGTGCGGCGGAGCCTCCCATTCTACTGTCGACACCGGCAGCGAGGCGGGAGACGGCGTTCGAGAGCTGGCTGGCGAGAGGCGCGGTGAAGGCAGCTTCACACTGGTGCTGGGAGCTCCGGCAGTCTGGTGATGCGACGATTAACTGGATGCCGAGTGGGCATTCTGCGTGCCGGGGGAAGCGGGCCTGGCCGCCCAGAACTTTCCCTGCGGTGCGGCGAGAGGCTCCCTCTCGACTGCCGGCACCGGCAGCGAGGCGGGAGACGGCGCTCGCGAGCTGGCTGGCGAGAGCTTCGCTGCCTGGCTCTGCTTCCGGGATGCTATCTTCTTCCCCATGGTGTGTGGTGTTTCCTCCTCGGAGTCTTCGGCGTGATGCTGCGTGATGTTTCCTCCTCGGAGTCTTCGGCGTGATGCTGCGTGGTGTTTCCTCCTCGGAGTCTTCAGCACGAGGCTTCTTTTCGAGTGGAGGAAAATCCATTTATGGATTACCACTGTGTTGGAGGGCACAGTGAGGTATGTGGGCTTCACATCAAGGGTACTACTCCACTAAAAACCTCCACCGGATTGGGAAGGAGAAATGTGCTCCGGTACCGCCTTAAGCACCCGCGCATTCCAGGAGATGATCATAGCTGTCTCGCAGTGCGATTCTGCAGAAGGTGGTTTCTGATGCAGGGATACAGACTTGACATGAAGCCCAACCTGATCCACTGCCTATTGTGGGTGGTATTTGGTAGGACTCCTGGTGTTATTTCTTGGGAAGTTTAGGGTAATTTATCACGCCGTAGCGCTATGTCTTAAGTTTAGGTGTTTCATTGTCGCTGCAAGTAATACTTGCAAGCTTGTCAGTTGTGGTCTATTATACTTATTGCTATCTTGCTAAACCTGAATATAACTCTAGTTTGCATTATCGGCATTTGCCTTTAATGTCAGTTGTAATTATCTGCCGTCAGCATCGTTAGTTGTGTGAAAATACCTTCTCATATTCCATGTGTCTGCTTGGTCGATATTTTGGAGTGCACACTCGGCGGGCGGCCTGTGCCACTCACGGGGGACCCTCTTTCCCCGGGGCCGCCTTGGCCAATGATTGGCGCAAGGACTTGAGGGCTGTGGAAGGTGTGTGTGTGCGTGTGTGTTGGTGTACGAGTATGGGTGTGTGTTTTATCGCCGTTCAGCGATGTAAAGCATCTGGAACGTTAACAAGGGTTTCCAGATACTGTTGTATGTCTACCTCTGGCTCCCCGAAATTAGTTGTTCTTTCAAAAATAGACAGTGGCCTTGCGTGTTTATCATGTTTTGTGTCATATTCCCCTAGTGCCCGTATTAGTTGGTTGTGGTTTAGGTTCTTTTTCCCGAGTAGGTTGAAGCTGAGCTCTTTTATGAATTGCTCGATGGAATGCATTTTTAACTCTTCGTGGAGTTGGTATGCTGGTGCGAGTGGTGGTAGCCTGGTAATAATCCGAAGTATTCTATTTTGCATTGTTTGCAATCTTTTAATGTGCATTTTGGCTGCATGTCCCCATGCGGGGGCAGCGTAAGTTAGGATGGGTCTAATAAGTGTTTTACGATATAGTGTTTTTCCCATTTCTAGTTTCAGTGAGCTGTTTGCATTAACAATTGGGTATAGTTTATTTAATTGGGCATTTGTTTTAGCTCTTACTGTGTTAATATGTTGTTTCCACGTAAGGCCCTGATCCATTGTCACACCTAAGTAGGTAATTGAGTCCTTCCATTCGACTTCCTCGTTCCGGAATGTTAGTGGCATTAGCCCATGTTTATTGTGTCGGTGCTTGATTCGTTTGGTAAATATTATTGCTTGACTTTTCCGTGCGTTAAACTTTATGCGCCATTTGGTGAGCCATGGCTCTAGGTTGGTCAAAGCAGTACGTAGCCTAAGGGCTATTATTCTGGGTGCGGTCGATTGTGTTGTTAGTGCTGTGTCGTCGGCGTATAGGTGTCTATCTACTCTCACTGTTTCTGGGATGTCATTGATGTATAAATTAAATAGGACTGGTCCCAGTAGACTACCTTGGGGGACTCCTGCTCGCGAGGCCATCGGCAAACAGCAACTCTAGACACACTGGACATAAGACCAACCTCCTAGAAAACACAAAGACCAACCTCTTAGAAAACGCTATAGCGGACAGAGAACATAGCCCAAGCCATCCTTGCATTGGCGGATTTCCTGACACAACTAGGAATCCCCAACGTGAACGTAGGTTGGCAGATCTTCCAAGATCATGTCAGGTGGCTCTTGGAGATTTTAGCGTCACCAAACCTTGACCCCCTTTACATCTTTTACTATGTAACAAGATTTCTGGGAATACTAACACAGATCAGCGATGTCTGACACAACCACCATAAACACAGTAAACTGGAACTGTAACAACCTCAGAAGAAAAAGAAATGAACTCACAGACTTCCTCCAAAGAAACAGCATCCAGCTCGCGCTACTAAACGAAACACACCTGGGACCTACAGATCCCTTCACAGTCCCTGGCTATTCGGTTTACAGAAACGACAGAAATAGAAGAGGAGGGATAGCCATAGTAATACAAAAGTCCGTCCAACATCACCAAGCATCTTTACCACAATTAAACCGCTTAGAAGCAACAGCCCTTAAAGTTAAACTACACAGCGCAGATGTCACTTTCATCGCGGCATACAACCCTCCGGGCGATATCGACACAGATGACCTAAACGCACTCATGAACACGGCACTCAAAGTAGTTTTAGCCGGAGACTTAAATGCTAAACACTTCCTCTGGAAGTGCCAAACAATAAACACTGCCGGCAACAAACTTCTTGCCTATATTAACAACTCCAATATTCTACTAACCGGACCAGAGGAACCAACATACATACCCAGAATACAGAACCATAGACCCGATATCTTAAGACATTGTGCTACTTAAAAGCATCACCCACAACACCAACACACATGCAATCAACGATTTAACATCCGATCATCTCCTAGTTCTATTAGAAATTGAAGCCCCCTTAGCTTTTAAAACAGATCCACCCAGGCCAAACTATAGACAAGCAGACTGGGAGGCTTTCGAAACCACGCTGAATAACACAATCGAGGAAACACCTATATTAACACATGACGAACAGGATGAAGCTATAAACAAATTAGTCAAAGTGATAAAGCAAGCCACAAAGGAACACGTCCCCATTAGATACCCAATGTCGACAAACAAATGTCTTCCCCGCGATATCAGAGTAATTATCCAAGAAAGAAATCGAGCCAGACGTCAATGGCAAAGATCCCGCAACCTAATACATCGTAACCGGTACAACGAATTAAACAATCTAGCTAGCGAACACATCCGAGAATACACCAGCAACCAATGGAACGACATACTAAGTGAAATACGTCCTCAAAACCATACTATTTGGCGCATAACGAAATGTCTCACCCGCACATATACACACGTCCCTCCCCTCCACACGCCTACTGGAATTGCCGAAACTCCCCGAGACAAAGTCGAAGCGTTTGCCGATACCCTTGAGGCAACCTTCCAGCCAAACGCCCATCCAACACACCACGTTTTCATAGCCGAAACGGAAGCAATAATAGGCAACCTGGACCACACCCAAACACACAATAAAACACGCAGAACTAACGCGGGAGATATTAAATGGATTATTAAGCACTTACCCACAAGAAAGGCCCCGGGGCGAGACGAAATACCAAATATTACACTTAAACATCTGCCAACGAATGCATTGAAGCTCCTAGCGGACATATTCAATCACACGATTGAAAAAGGCAGCTTTCCTCCCCAATGGAAGGAAGCCAAAATACTATTTCCCAAGCCACGAAAGAGCCAATCGGTTCCAGAAAACTATAGATAGGCCAATTAGCCTTCTAAATACAATTAGCAAGGTTCTGGAAAAGATTCTATTAAAACGCATTAATACACACATAATAAAGAACAACATACTGATCAGCGAGCAATTTGGGTTTAGAAGCCAACACTCGACAACACTGCAACTTCTCCGACTAACCGAATCAATAACGAAGGGCTTCGACACCAATCGATCAACAGGTGTCATCCTACTCGACATCGAAAGGCCCTTCGACCGCGTTTGGAACGCTGGACTACTCCGTAAACTTATAACATTAGGGTTCGCGGACTCCTGAGTATATATCATTAAGAATTATCTCTCAAATAGAACCTTTCGCACAAGCGTAGAAAATGAAACCTCTTCATTAAGACACATTAGAGCAGGAGTCCCCCCAGGTAGTCTACTGGGACCAGTCCTATTCAATTTATACATCAATGACATCGCAGAAACAGTGAGAGTAGATAGATACCTATACGCCGACGACACAGCACTAACAACACAATCGACCGCACCCAGAATAGCCCTTAGGCTACGTACTGCTTTGACCAACCTAGAGCCATGGCTCACCAAATGACGCATAAAGGTTAACGCACGGAAAAGTCAAGCAATAATATTTACCAAAAGAAACAAGCACCGACACAATAAACATGGTCTAATGCCACTAACATTCCGGAACGAGGAAGTCCAATGGAAGGACTCAATCACCTACTTAGGTATGACAATGGATCAGGGCCTTACATGGAAACAACATATTAACACAATAAGAGCTAAAGCAAATGCCCAATTAAATAAACTATACCCAATTATTATTACAAACAGCACACTGAAACTACAAATGGGAAAAACACTATATCGTAAAACACTTATTAGACCCATCCTAACTTACGCTGCCCCCGCATGGGGACATGCAGCCAAAACGCACATTAAAAGATTGCAAACAATGCAAAATAGAATACTTCGGATTATTACCAGGCTACCACCACTCGCACCAGCATACCAACTCCACGAGGAGTTAAAAATGCATTCCATCGAGAAATTCATCAAAAGGCTCAGCTTCAACCTACTCGAGAAAAAGAACCTAAACCACAACCAACTAATACGGGCACTAGGGGAATATGACACAACACATGATAAACACGCAAGGCTACTGTCTATTTTTGAAAGAACAATTAATCTCGGGGAGCCAGAGGTGGACATACAACAGTATCTAGAAAACCTTGTTAACGTTCTAGATGCTTTACATCGCTGAACGGAGATAAAACACACACCCACACACGTACACCAACACACACACACACCATCCACAGCACTCAAGTCCTTGCGCCAATCATTGGCCAAGGCGGCCCCGGGGAAAGAGGGTCCCCCGTGAGTGGCACAGGCTCGCACTTTCAATTGATAGGTAGGCCGCCCGCCGAGTGTGCACTATATCGACCAAGCAGACACATGGAACATGAGAAGGTATTTTCCCACAACTAACAGTGCTGACGACAGATAATTACAACTGACCATTAAAGGCAATTGCCGATAATGCAAACTAGAGTTATATTTAGGTTTAGCAACATAGCAATAGGCATATTAGACCACAACTGACAAGCTTGCAAATATTACTTGCAGCGACAGTGAAACACCTAAACTTAAGACATAGCGTTACGGCGTGATAAATTACCCTAAACTTCCCAACAAATAACACCAGGAATCCTACCAAATACCACCCACAATAGGCAGTGGATCAGGCTGGGCTTCATGTCAAGCCTGTATCCCTGCATCAGAAACCACCCTCTGCTGAATCGCACTGCGAGACAGCTATGATCATCTCCTGGAATGCGCGGGTGCTTAAGGCGGTACCGCAGCACATTTCTCCTTCCCAATCCGGTGGAGGTTTTTTTAGTGGAGTAGTACCCTTGAGGTGAAGCCCACATACCCCACTGTGCCCTCCAACACAGTGGTAATCCATAAATGAATTTTTCCTCCACTCGAAAAAAAAACCAACCGGAATCACCTTCACTCATTTTCCACTTCTCTTCGAGACACCGGAGAGGCAACACCGTTCCACCGAGCACCGCAGCAAGACCAAAGTAGCCCTTTTCAGGGCTTGGCTCTTGCCTACCAGCGCTCATCGCCGTGAATTTGCCGATCCAAGCTGATTGCTGCTCTGCAGGGACAACATCTAGCCTGCGAGCCTACAAAACATCGCACACAGCACAGTAATTGGGTAGAATACCAAGGCCGAAGCCAACTGTCCTAGGACTGGTTTCTAGGCGCCCTTAAGGGTAGGCACTCTGGTATTCGGGCTTTTAGTGCCCAGTACTAGCTCTATCTCTCCTACTTCTTCTTTCCTCTTTTCTAGTAAGGCAACAAGTCTTGCCTTGCTGTCCCCTTTCTGTATCTTCCACCTTGCTCACACCCCAATGACTTGTATTGAAGCCTGTGATTGGTCCAATACAACATGATGGAAACTGAAGCCGCTGCTAACGTAATGGACACCCAGGTTACTAACAAAGGTAACCTAGAGGCAAACCAGGACCTTAAATGCCTCCAGTACTACGTCGAAGGAGGTGATCTCAGAGATTTTATGCAACAAGCATTAATTGTTGCCCCCTAAATGCCCTTGTCTCGCATAGACGAGAGAACCCTGCACCCGGAAAAGTGGGCCAGACCAAGATTTCTGGAAGTTGCTGATCAGCAGCTGTTTAATAACTTCGCAGCTGCTAACCTGGAATTAGCCAACACTAATCAGCACATCGCGCGAGGGTGGAAGTCATATCCGGTATCTACTGCAAAATTAAAAATTTAAAGCAGCCAATCACAATTGGGAAACGGTCCATAGCAGTACAAGAGGTAAGGCTCATAAACACGCCCTTCCTCCAGAACCCTTATCCGTCTCTAATAAATATCAAGGGTTACCAGCGGTGCCTGATGATGGCGAAACACAATCACTAAACAATAAAAGGAGATGTTCAGATAAGACAGCTCCAACACGTCCGACAAAAGCTCCAGTCCCATCAGCTATGGAAGTTCCTTCCACTTCAAACGCCACACCAACTGTCACTGCTCCAATTACTCCTGCTACCCGTTCTGTAAAGGCTACCCCTATCTGCCTACGGGATCCGGGTAGTGCACGTATCATAGCCTCCATCAGCACAACTCAACCCAATATAAAATATTCCATCCAGAACATGAGTGGATCGGTTGCCTTCATCCCGGATACCCCTAGGGTTCATAGAGCCCTCCGAAAATTGCTGGATGATAGGAAAATTCAGTACTTAACCACCCTGCTTCCAGAAGAGAAGTTGCTGTACGTCACCTTAAAAGATGTGCCTATTTACATCACTGAGGAGGAAGTCCAAGCGAAACTCAAAAGCAAGAACTACCCGGTGGAGAGAGTAGGGCAACTGCGTTCCAATCGCAGTGCTAACCAAGAACCACTCCCTCACTTTCGCGTCGCCTTAAGAAAGGAGGGAAACTACCACGGAATTTATAAGGAGATGAGAATGTTCAATGCAGCTATACGTGTGGAATCCTATCGTCCTCCAGCAAGACCTTTACAGTGCACAAATTGCCAACAACTTATGCACAGTGCTGCTGGTTGTAGGCTAGAACCTGCATGCTCTTATTGTGGTGAGTCAGGTCACAAGAGGGCAGACTGCAAACGTCTTGGGATTACTGGATACAAGGCCACCTGCTATAACTGCGGTGGAGACCATTCCTGCAGGTACGCCAAGTGCCCAGTTTGGCAAGAAGCCAGGGTGGAAATGCACCTCAACAAAAATGGTCAAAGATCTAGACATGATGCTGCACCCAAGGTACCGAATACTATGGGGCTACCCAAAGAAGCCTTCAAGGGTACTCGTTACCCAGGACTACCACCGCCAGTGAAGATACAATATGCTAGCTACGCTGCTGCCACCCAAAACATTGCTGAAAACTCAGCCCAGCCTTCTGAGAACGCTGCATCTGAAGAAGGAATTCCTACCGTTCCTAAATCTAAGGAATCGTCAGTTACCCAGAGGAAGCAAAGTCCGCCATTACCTCAAAGGAAGGCAGCAAGCAGTTCTGCAACTGGTGCCATTTCCAAGATTGTGTCAATCCCACAGTACAAACCATAATTGCCTTCTGGGATACCTCAACTGGCCCAACGAATGCCTACCCATCAATCTCAGGCATCCAAAAACCCATCACCACCACCACTATGCACTTCTATCCCTGATGATCAGTTTCTGAAGCTTATGGATAGAATTCCTGTAGAATTGCAAGCTGACTTTGCAATAGCTTTGGCTGATGCACTAGCCCAGCGACCTGTCAAGATACCTCCATCAACTATCTTGGTCCACACTGTATTTACCTTCCTTGGACAATATGGCGGACATCAATAAGATTCTAACCAACATCCAGAGTCTGAGAATATGTTCCTGGAATGCTAACGGGTTGCGGCATTAGCTAAAGGAAGCTGCAAACTTCCTTGCAATTAATAAAGTGCAGGTATTCCTGGTGCAGGAAACGCATCTTTCCCACCACTTGAAAGCTTCCATCCCAGGAATGACCTGTCACAGGACAGACAGGGCTGATGGATACGGTGGCACAGCAATATATGTTAACCGCACCTTAAAACACCATCGGCAACATCTGCCTAACACTGGCGTGTTGGAGGCTACAGGGATCCAAGTGGCCACCAATAGAGGACCTCTAAACATCTATTCAGTTTATATACCACCTAACAGACCCTTCAACGTCAATGAACTGGATACGATTTTCTCTGCAGGCACACCCACAATAGCTATGGGTGATTACAACGCCAAAAGCAAGCTGTGGAACTCTACAATGTGCAATCCGAGAGGTTCTCTTCTTGAGCGCTATTTAGGACGCCACAACCTTGCTGTACTTGCTCCTACATCACCCACAATCACTTATGGGGACCGCCATCCACCAGATTGGTTGGATATTGCCATTATTCAAAACATCCGCGGTCACCCTCATATTTTATCTATCCCTGAACTTTCCTCAGATCACTATCCTGTTCTCTTTCTCTACCAAGCCCGTGCAACTGCTAAGGCACCCCCTAACTCACCAAATCCACGCTTCACCAACTGGAACAAGTACACCGCAATAATGGCAGAGCAGAATGCGGAGTTAACTCCTTGCAACTCCACTGAAGAGGCAGATCAACTGGCCTCCACTATCACAGCTACTATGGCCTCAGCCATGGCACAAGCTACTCCCCCTAGACGTGTGAACTTTAGTGCCCAGAAACCTTTACCACCCGCACTACAGCGACTCATTGCAGATAAAAACAAAGCTAGATGTCTTTATTAGCTAACACGCGATCCCCAGCACAAGCGTGAATGGAATCGCCTCCAACATCTGGTAAAGCTTGAGATAGCTGAACACTGCAATGAAGAGTGGGAAAGAAAGCTGTGCACTTTAGATCCAGAGGACTCCTCCCTCTGGAGAATGACCAAGGCACTACTCAAGATACCTTCATCAGAACCACCATTAATTGATGGAGGAAGAGTAGCTTCGTCTGCTAGAGAGAAGGCTGAAATTATGGCGGAACACTTAGCCTCCACCTTCCACCCGGCAGTCCATTGATGATGGCCTGTCTGAAGAAATATCAGCTTCAGTACGCCGATATCTTAGTGTTCCTCACGAGGTCCTGGAGGTTAGCCTAACCTCCTATGTTGAGGTTCAAAACATCATAAACTCCGTTCGTCCCTACAAAGCGGCTGGAGTTGATAAACTCCCTTATGCTGCCTTCAAAGCACTACCACAATCTTGGATTCATCTACTAGTGCACCTCTTCAACAGTTTGCTGTTACTGGCCTACTTCACAACGGCATGGAAACATGCAAGGATCATTACTCTACCTAAGCCAGGGAAAAACCCAAGAGACCTAAACAGACATAGGCCTATTAGTCTCCTTTCGTCTATCAGCAAGCTGTTTGAGGTGGTACAGCAGCGTCTCCAATGCATTCTGGATGAACATCAGGTGCTACGTCCTGAGCAGTTTGGTTTTCGGAGAAAACACTCTACTACTCACCAGCTCCTTCATCTAGTGGATGAAACGGTTAAAGGCTTTAGCAACCGGCACTTTATCGCAGATCTCTATCTTGACATCTCCCGAGCCTTTGACTCTGTCTGGCACGAAGGCCTCCTACATCGCCTCATCCAATACAATATACCATCTTACCTTGTACACCTCATACATCATTACCTACAAAACCGATCCTTTGTTGTCATGAAGGACGACATCCTGTCACAGCCTTACGCCATAAATGCAGGTTTACCACAAGGTAGTGTCATTGCACCCCTGCTCTTTCTGGCGTACATAAATACCCTTCCAACCCTAAGAGGCTGCAACCTGTACCTGTTCGCCGACGATACCGCTATAACAACTGCGTCCAAACGGCATGAAATTGCTGTACAAAGAGTACAAACCTTCGCCAACATGTTGTACGTCTGGTTTGCGACGTGGCGGTTAAAGCTAAATGCCACGAAATCCCAGGCAATCACTTTCACGAGACGAGAGCTGCAGGACGTACCCAACCTAAGTATAGGTGGTACAGAAATACCATAGTCAACACAGGCAACATACTTAGGAGTGCTCCTTGACATGCGCCTCACATGGAAGGACCAAAAGGATGGCCATGTTATATCCACTATATAATCGGAAGTCGCCAATGGCTCTCCGCAACAAGCTTCTCCTCTACAAGCAGGTATTGAGGCCGGCAATGACATACGCCTGCCACGTCTGGGGTGCAGCAGCCAAAACCCACCTCTCCAAACTCCAAGTCCTCCAAAATCGCTTCCTTCGGACTACAGTTGCAGCTGAAAGGTACATCCCAAATCAAAATATCCATCTAGACCTATCCTTTCCAAAACTTTTCGATTACATCCTACAACTGTCCCACTCCTTCTACTCAAAATTACCAACCAGTTTCTCATCCGAGGACTTGGAGAGTACGACCTAGACCCTGGAGAGTCATACAAGAGGCCAAGACTTGTCCTAGGACCTCCTCAATTCCCAACTACCTCTTCAACAATTATTCAATCCCTGACTGTTTATCACCTATCCCAAATTAAATAACCACCATCAACCCACCTCTTTTCTTACAAACCCTCTTAATGCCAGTAAGGGACCTAGTCCCGGTATGGCACCAGTCGAAGGACCCTCCTTTGCGGAGGATTCCCTTCAACGACACCTCTGTGCTGTGTGGAATCACTTTAGAAAGCAACGCGGCTAAGGTCTCGCCACTTAAACGCCCCAACTACAATAAAGCAGACTGGGAGAAGTTTGCAACCACCGTAAGCAAAAACATCACCACGTTCCCTTTAGATACAAACGAAAACGCGAACAGGGCAGTACTCCAATTGGAGCAGGCCATAAAAACGGCAACAGTTATATCAGTGCCCACAAACTAGCCCAAAACGTTCCCCGAGATATAACCTCCTTAACGGCAGAACGAAACCGAGCCAGGCGAAAATGGCAAAAGTCCAGACATATAGTCGACCAAGAGTATTACAGGTACCTAAACACACTAGTGCAACAAAGAATTTCTAATCATATCACAAGCCAATGGCAAAACACACTTGAGAATCTCAATTATGAGAGAGACTCAGTGTGGAAGATGGCCCGCTGCCTGACACGCGACAGGGTACAAATCCCTCCCCTACACAACAAACAAACCATAGCCAGAACGGATCAAGAAAAAGCAGATGCACTAGCGGACGCACTGCGAGCTACGCTAACTCCGAACACCAGTCCGTCCTGCCCACAATTTGCGGAAGAGACGGAAGCAGAAACAAAGAATTACAAAGAGTTAGGAACCCACAATAGAGTGAGAAAGACAAGTCCCAGCGAAATTAAATGGATAATTAAGCACCTCCCCAAACGAAAAGCGCCGGGCCCTGATGGAACCCCAACCGTGGCACTTGCCAACCTACCGGAAGACGCGATCAAATTGCTAGCAAATACATTCAATTACACACTGGAGAAAGGATATTATCCCGAGAAATGGAAGCTCGCCACTGTGGTGCACTTCCCCAAGAAGGGCAAAGACGCCTCTCACCCGCAAAACTACAGACCAATTAGTCTTCTAAGCGTTCTTAGTAAACTCCTCGAAAAGGCCATACTCAAACGACTCAATAGCCAACTAATCAAACAAAATATCACATTCTCGGAGCAATTTGGATTTAGAGCCAAACACTTCACAACGCTTCAACTACTCAGAGCCACAGAACACATAACTCACGGGTTTAACATCCGCAAATCAACAGGGGCACTCTTGCTCGACGTCGAACGTGCATTCGACAGGATGTGGCACGCAGGACTGCTCAAAAAGCTTAAAACTTTGAACATACACGACATATTAATAAAGCTCATCGCGAACTACCTACACGACCACAAATTCCATCGAAAGTTAACAACCAATTATCGACCCACCCCCCCCCCCCGCCAAATCAAAGTGGGAGTCCCTCAGGGAAGTATCCTAGGGCCGATTATCTTTAACATCACTATGAACGACATACCGATAACCAATTACACAGACTTGTACATCTACGCTGATGATACAGCAATTGTGACTCAATCAGCCAAACCGGATTTCATCCACCGTAGACTACAAAACGCCCTGAATAATCTAGAAGAATGGTTCACAAAATGGCGTATCAAGGTAAACCCAAGAAAAACGCAAGCCATAATATTCAACAAAAAGCTTAAACACAGATTGGGAAAACACCAGCTCCCCCCACTCTCTATTTTCGGAGAAAATATTGAGTGGACGGACACAGTCACTTGGCTAGGACTCAAAATGGACCAAGGGCTGACGTGGAAAAAGCACGTTCATCAAATCAGGGGTAAAGCCAACGCCCAATTGGGCAGGCCCTACCCCCTGATAAACATGAACTTAGGGCTCACGCTATACAAAACTCTTATAAGGCCCATATTCACATACGCAACTCCGGTCTGGGGGTATGCCGCCAAAACATACATACTAAGATTACAGAAATTTCAGAACAAAATATTACGAATGTTAGCGAAAGTACCTCACACAGCACCAGCCGACGTACTATACAGCGAACTAAAGATGCACACAGTTGAAGAATTCATTAATAAGCTAGCATATGACACCTATAAAACCTAGAGATACATAACAATCCTCTAATCTCACGACTCGGAAACTACACTACAGAAATAAACATACACGCGCAACCATTATCACTTTTCGAAAGAAGACTCACACACGACGACGAAGACGTTCAGAACTTCCTGAACAACCTAATAAGGGGCGACTGAAACAGACAGGCTGACACTCCTACTTTCCCTTCATTAATGTTTTTCTTACTGACTGTTTTCAGAACGCTGCCCGCACAGAGCCCTCCAAGCCCTTGACAACAGTCAAGGAAGTCCGGGAGTTAGAGGGCCTCCCACCAGTGTTCTACAGGCGCAGAGACAGCGGGCGACTGCAGATGGAGTAGGACATACCGACGACACAACGCATGGACTAAGAAACTGACGAACGGCCACGCCGGATCAAAGAACGACCGAACACATAGTTCGAAACTGCATGCCATGTACCAACCACTGACAAACCCAGGAAACTGGGGACATAAGTAGAACACTAATAACCATACCACTACTAATCCCTGACTAGCAGGTCACCAAGGCCTGAGCTTTATTATTACAATACACATAGGCTTACAAAGCACGTATAAATAATAGATGAGTTACATACACGCAACACTGACTAACAGGCCTACCCGGCCTGAGCCACATGTATATAATTAAACTGACACATGATTAACACTTGGTTGTGCCCAGGTTTCATGGTCACCACCAAGAAGCAACGTTGACGCGCTCGCATACCAGCATAGTAGATACCACATACTAACCGGGGTGCTATGCGGGACCCGACAAAGAAGCATGACAATAAATGCACGCAAAATAATATAAGATTCACGTAACTAACACGTGGAGGATTTTTTTAGTGAGTATGCCTGGCCCCTCACACCGTCGGCCATCGCACGTGGGCCGTCGCCTGTAACTGGGTTTTTCCCCTCCACGGTAAAAAAAATCATCATCAGATCCTGAAGAAGGCCATGGAGTTTACAATGGCCGAAAGCTCGACGTTTATTAATTTGTCACGGCTGATCACCGCGAAGCGTTGATTAGTAATGCTCGCCGTGAAAGCTTCAAGTCTTACACAAATTAATTCATTTCTGGAATGAGAATCACCACATTGGAGAGAAGATTAAATTATTGAAAACATTAACAATGGAACTTGAACTTACCAACATAGGAGAAGACTTTTATTGTAAAAAACATATTTTAAATTTTGATGTACCATCGGTGAGTGGTCTTATGCAGGAAATATTCGGAGAGAGGGACAATTACAAGAGGTCTACGCAACAGGTGATTGTGAAGGTAGTGGTCAGTTGCCGATCAGATGAGAATGGGTCTGTCCTGAAAATGTTCCTTTTTTAATGGTGATATGCGTGAGCTTTTAAATTTTCATAAAGTAAGACTCAAAAAGTTTTCAAGAGTTACATTTTTTGGAAACAATTTTATTCTGGTGGAAATTTGTAGATGTGAAATATCCGCTCAAAGGAAATTACTTACGAGACACATTTTCTGATCCAGTCAGAAGCCAAGAATGCACATCAATACATTTTCAGAAAAACTGCACAAAGTGGTTACAATTGGGACAAGATCAGCAGTTATGAGGGTGGGGTGGTTAAATGTTATAGGATGTTATCTTGTAAAAGTCATACAAAATTTCTTCATACCATTAAAACTTATTGAATGAAATGAAACTTCAATATGAGCTTCTAGGTAAACTTCGGACAGATCACCTAGAAGTTCATTTTGGCCAATACAAGTAAATGAGCAGAGAAAGCTGTTTCAGTAATGTAAATATTGGAGTTAGAAATGAACCTGAAGCATATGAATCTTGTAAAGCTATATCCTCCAAAACGGGATGAAGTTAAAGACATGACCCATGACAGCTTTCAATTGAAAGTCACATGGAGAATGAAACAAATGCAACCTTTTATGATAAACTTGAAAACATTATTTATGAATACAGCAATGTGAACAGAATAAAATGACCTAATGTATACTCCAGGCTCTGCAACTAAATGTAATTTAAAATGTGAAATCTATAGAAATAGTTATGCTATGAACAAAGAATAGATTTTCATATAAAAAATTTGAAGTTAGTGTTTAAGACTAGTAGATAGAAGCAGCCTGAAGTGGTCACACAGTTCACATATAACAGCATGCATATTCAGTATATATTTACTTAATTACATAGGCACATGTAAAAAAAAAAAAAAAAAAAAAGAATTACTTACAGTAGAGAAACAGAGAAGCTGAATTCTGGGTAGTGAGAAATATCCGACTAATAATATTTGTGCTAACTGCAATGTTGGCGATTGCAAATTACTTAGTGTTTTTTGATGAGGAAAATAAAATAATAATTTAGCCAACATCCTTTTGAAAAACTACTGCTTAATAAACAAGACTGTTTGGTATTAACTATAGGCAAAAATAAGGAACTGCATTAATTATGGAAAGCATATTTTCCACTAATACACAAAAACATAAGGAAATCTAAAGGTATAAATGAATGCATGCATATTTGATCCCAAAAATGCTTAAGAGCCCTGTAAAACATGTGATTTTCTGTACAAATTGCTTGGAAGATAGGCCTTACATATGACATCATGAACTGCATATTGTCCCGAATCCCTTTTTTACGACTGGCGGCGTACGCGCAAAACGGGTACGCGCGGCTTGTTTACACAAAGGAACTGATAGGCAGACAGTGTGGTAATAAAGAACTTGCATAAGCAGTTAAAGATAGTGCGAGATAAATGACTTGCCAGCACAGATAGTTTCCCGTATACAAAATTGTAGTGATATCTTGACAGAGAACAGTCGATTTCTTGTTTGTTCCAGAAATCTCTCGAATTTATCCATGAAGTATTTAAGAAGGCGACGACTCACCAAGAGGCAGTCCCAAAAACAGAGCAGTAGTAGTAAACAGCTGTGAAGTGTTGTAACGAGAGCTGATGTAAACAGGTGTAATTAGAACGCTGTTGTGATCATCGAACTTGGCGGATTGTGTATGTGATATAATACGGCTACTGTGAGTGTATTTCTGAGCAAATAAAGAACGATTTGAATTTCTGCAAATTGGACTTTTAATTCCACGAACCCACTGTCACAATTGGTGTCAAGAGTGGGACATTTGACCATGAACGCGGCATTGACAAAGATTTTACAGAAAATGGAAGAAATGAAGGCCGAGTTAACAACGAAGACGGAAACGGCAAATAACAACCTGGCAGCGGAACTGAAAGAAATGAAGAAGACGAATGACACCTTCTATACACAGACGGAAGCGGCAAACAACAACCTGGCCGCGACGATGACTACTATAAAGGCCGAATTAACCATAGAAATGAAAGCGGCGAACACAGACTGGCCACAGAAATGAAGGCGGCGAACGAGGCCCTCACCGCCAAATTTGAGCAACAGCTGGCCGACATAAAGGAGAACGTCACAGAGTTGGGCGAGCGCGTCGAAGACCTGGAGAGTCGCGTTAATGAGCTGGAGGGAAAGGCCGACAGCAACACAAAGTCCCTAAATGCCATGGTAGAGGACATCTTCGGCAGGAAGTTGAACGACTTTAAGGCCGACGCGCCGGGACGCGACACAACATCTGCGCGCCTCAAACCTCCTAAATATGACGGCGCGACAACTTTCGAAGTCTTCCGCCGCCAGTTCGACACAGTGGCCAAGCACAACAAGTTGTCAACGGAGGAAGAGGCCGCACAGCTAATAGCCAGCCTCCAGGGACGGGCCGCAGAAGTCCTGAACAAGGTCCAGGCAGCGGCGGCGCCAAAGGACATCTGGGAGGCTCTGGAGAACCGCTTTGGAAACCACCGCTTAGCCGCAGCGTATCGAAGCCAGCTGAAATCAAGGTCAGATCGCAGCAGCCAGGGGAGACGCTGGAGGAGTTCGCCCTGGCAATTGAGCAACTGGCTAGCAAGGCCCTAGTCGACCTCCCACCCGAGTTCGTATCCCGAGAGACTGCCTACACCTTTGTCGACGGGGTACGAGACACGGATTTCCGTCAGCGCCTAATGCTCGTCGACTACAAAACTATCCACGAGGCGCTAACGGTGGGATGAGGATGGAGGCGGCCAAGGTGACGGCTACCACGAGTATCGGCTACACTGGAGACCGAAGACCAGTCGAGGGACTGAGAATGAAGAGTATTTTATATGAAGTTATTATATAAATGATGTTGAATCGTTGAATAAGTGCTTTGGTGTTTATAATTTTATTATATAGTAAATATGATAACTGAGTTGATTGAAAGTTTTGATTTTGTGGTTGAAAATTATTAGAAATTGTTAAATTTTGGATATTTGGATTTATTTATATGTAGTATTTATTCTAAAATGTTTTAGTTTATATTTTGATTAATTTATCTTGTAAAGGTTATTTAGATTAAAATTTGGAAATTTTTAGGTGTGATTTTTGAAATTTATAGTGTGTAGTGGAAGAAATTTTTATCGATATGAATTTGTATAATATATTGAGTTGAAAGTATAATGTATGTAGTTTTGTTAGTTATTTGTAAATATGTATGATGAAGTTGAAATTGTGGTATTGTTATGGTTGGTTAGTTAAATATTTAATATGTTTGCTTTGTTTTTGTTGTAACTGTTGAAATTTAAAAATTTATTTATATATATTTTTTAAATACTGGATTTAATTGATGTGTAAGAAGATTGTAATTTGTGTAGGAATATTTTATGGGTGAATGTACTTTAAGTTTTAAAGAGTATATAAGATTTTATAAATTTTGTTTGTCTGGTATTGGTTTCTGAAATGAAGAAATTTTTAAATTTTGATTTATATAAAGATTTTGGTTTAAATTTTAAAGTAACAATGAGTTAATTGAAGTGTTTTAGTGTATTGGATACCAGCATGTATAGTACCGGATACCGGTATTTTAGTAAGTTGTAGATGTATATTATAATTTAACTGAATACCAATTAATTGCTTTACTGGGTACCGGTTTTTGAGCCTTATTTCTGTTATGTATTTTATATTTGTAAATTGGTAGCTTTGTATTTATATTTTATTTTGTTTCTTAAAATTTATTATCTGAAAAATTCTGTGTTGTAATTGTAGAGTTTTGTAATTGTTTTTTGTTTTAATAAATAGGAATTTGGAAATCATGTCCCGGTATTAGAAATTAGGAACCGGGATGTAGATTTTCAGATTTTATTTATGTATTATTTTTAGTTGAGGGACGCCGGCGAAGACCTAGTGGCCTGTGCTGCGGGTGCGGACAGATGGGAAACATGGAGAGACAGCCGATGCCAGGAAGAGCAGCCGGAAGAACGAGTAAAGCCCGGCGTGGCGACATCACCAACCCCTCGAGTGACACTGCGCGCCGTCAGCCGGGTATGGATGACAGCCTCGTCGCTGACGGTTGGGTGAGAGGGAAGCCGTGCCGCGTACTAGTAGACATGTGGGCAGCCGTGACCATCGTCAGACCGGACGTAGCCAGGGGTTTGCCGTCGAGGAAACCAAGCCAACCATACCAGCTATTGACGGCTTCGTGCGACACCTTGGCTGTGGAGGAAGCCCTGCTGAAGTTGACCTTGGGACGGAGTACCGAGCGTCAGTGGGTGTTCGTCGCGAAGGTGCCTGAGATGATATTGGGATTGGATGCCCTCAGGAGTCACGAGGCGACGGTCGACGTCGGTAAGAAGGTCCTGCGGTTCAATTGAGAAGAGGTGATACTCCGGCATCCCGAAGAACGTCTGGGAATCTGCAGGGTCATCTTGACGGAAGACGTGGTGGTCCCCGCGGGAAGCGAGGAGGTGGTGACGGCGTGACTGGAAGGCCAGCGGACAAAGAACACGAAGCTGGACCAGAAGACGCCTATGCATGGAGTCTGTAGCAAGGATATTGTGGCCGTACCGAGAGGAGGTGCCAGTGAGACTGCTTAACCTGACAGATACCGATCACGACGTCCAGGCCGGAACGGAGCTGGGGACGTGCGAGCCCGTGGTCAGCGTAATAGCAATCGACGACAAACAGGAGCCGGTGCCGACGCAACACCTGGGGCTCCGGCTGGAAGGCTTACTGGAGAGGGCGGCCGAACACCTGACCACACAACAGCTGGAGAATGTTCGACAACTGCTGAGGGGATACCAGCGCGTCTTTAGCCAAGGTAACAGCAACTACGACCGCACGCACAAAGTACTTCACCGCATCGACACCGGAGACGTCCGGCCGATTCGGCAACCACCTAGACGAGTTCCGAGGCAAAACAAGCGGCGGTACGGGATATGCTAGGTGACATGATATCCAGGGGAGTGATTAAAGAGTCTGACAGCCCTTGGTGTTCCCCTGTAGTTCTGGTGATAAGAACGGCGAGCTACGCTTCTGCGTGGACTACCGGAAGCTGAACGCTGTCACCAGGAAGTATTGCTTCCCATTAAACAGGATTGACACCCTGGACACGCTGGTTGGTGCGCATTGGTTCTCGACCCTGGACCTGAATTCGGGTTATTGGCAGGTAGCTCTAGATCCAAGAGAGAAGGAAAAGACTGCATTCACGAAAGGGCAAGGGCTTTGGCAGTTCACAGTTATGCCCTTTGGCCTCTACAACGCACCAGCTACCTTACAACGCCTCATGGAGTCAGTGCTGAGGGAACTGACATATGGCACCTGCTTACTATACCTGGACATCATCATCGTCGGTAAGACCTTCGAAGACGATTTGGAGAACCTAAGCAAGGAATACAGAAACTGCAGGCGACCGATTTGAAATTGAATGCAAAGAAGTGTCAGCTCTTCCGCAAGGAAGACCATTACTTGGGCCACATAGTCTCGCCAACCTGAGTGGCCACAGATCCGGAGAAGACACAGGCCGTGAGAGATTGCCTCTGCCGAAGAGAGAATTGCGCAGTTTTCAAGGGCTGTGCAGTTATTAGCGCTGCTTCATAAAGGAGTTTTCCAACTTCGGCAATCCCTGACCCGCCTGACAGAAGAACACCGACCTTATGTGTGGACGGATGACGCCTAAGACGCTTTCCAGCACCTGAAGAAGACATTGTGCAGTGATCCTATTCTGGGGTTCCCACAACCAGGTGGCGCCTTCACTGTGGACACCGACGTCAGCGACCATTGCATTGCAGGCGTCCTATCCCAAGTCCACGTCGGCCATGAGCGGGTGATAGCCTACTACAGCAAGACGATATCCAAAGCAAGAAGAACTACTGCGTCACCTGGCGAGAATTACTGGCGGTAGTAAAGATCTTGGAGCACTTCCACAAGTACCTGTACGGTCAGCCATTCCACCTGAGGACTGACCACTCCGCTCTCACCTGGCTATTGAGCTTTAGGAACCCGGAAGGCCAGACGGCACGTTGGGTCCAGAGGCTACAGGATTACGACTTCACCTCTGGACATCGTGGAGGGAAGAGCCACAGCAACGCAGACGCAATGTCCCGAAGACCCTGCTCCAAAGATTGTGGCCAGTGCACAAGTCTGGAAGAGAAGGAGCATGCCGCAGCCGTCAAAGTGGTCACGGCAGTGCCTGTGGACGAGTAGGATAGCGCAGGTCTGAGGGAGCAGCTGGCGGACGCAGATTTGGGGTCACTCTTGAGAGAAGTGGAGGCAGGAACAAGACTAACCTGGGAGGACATCGCACCAAGGAGCGCCACATATAAGTCGTACTGGTCCCAATGGGACTTGCTGAAGATCAGAGAGGACGTGCTGTTCCGGCTATGGGAATCACCTGATTGGAAGACGCAAAGAGAACAGTTGGTACTTCCCCGAAGTAAGGTCCCGGAAGTCTTGGAGGAAGTGCACGCCAGTACTTCAGGACACCTGGGAGCAAACCGGACGATCGACAAACTTCGGCAGCGGTACTACTGGCTGGGGCTCCGAGCAGATGCTGAGAGGTGTCCATGTCACATGTGCGCGGCGAGTCGCGGCCTCCAGACTAGGAGCCGGGGTGGCATGCAGCAGTACAACGTTGGAGCACCATTCGAAAGGATCCCCGTCGACAAAACTGGACCATTCCCAGTATGCGTCCGAGACAAGTAGTTGATGGTGGTCGTGGACCACTTCACCAAGTGGCCGGAGGTGTATGCCATCCCGAACCAGGAGGCAAAGACAATCACACACTGCCTTGTGGAGCAAGTGTTCTGCCGATTTGGGGTGCCATTAGAGCTCCATAGCGACCAGGGCACATATTTTGAATCTAACCTGATGAAGGAGGCACTAGAGAGACTTGGGGTTAACAAGACCCGCACAACACCCCTACACCTGCAGTTGGACGGCATGGTGGAGATATACATCAAGACCATAGAAGAGCACTTAAGGAAGGTTGTGGTCAGCCATCAGCAAAACTGGGACTACAAGGTGCCAGTGTTCTTGCTGGCCTACCGCTCAACAGACGACACCACTGGGATGACGCCACCCAGCTTAATCTTTGGCCTAGAGTTACGCCTCCCCTGTGATCTGGCTTTTGTAAGCCCCCCGGACGCAAAACAGCTAGCAACCGAGTATGTGTAGAACCTGGTGGACATCTCCACGACATGCATGTGATGGCTCGTCAGAACCAGAAGGCGAGCGACTGCATGAAGACCCGATACGACAGGCAAGCCAACAGCCAAGGGTTCGAGCAAGGTGACCTGGTCTGGTTGTATCGCCCTACATGGAGACCAAGGGACGCTGCCCGAAACCAACAGCCATGGCAAGGACCGTACCGGGTGGTGAAGAGAATTAACGACGTGGTCTACCGCATCCAGAATGCGCCCCGGGGGAAGATGCTGGTGGTACACCTGGATCCTCTGGCCCGCTAAGATGGTGCTGTTTGGGACGACCAGCCTTGAGGAGGGAGCAGTGTCGCAAATACCTTTTTACGACTGGCGGCGTATGCGCAAAAAGGGTTTGCGCGGCTTGTTTACACAAAGGAACTGATAGGCACACAGTGTGGTAATAAGGAGCTTGCATAAGCAGTTAAAGATAGTGCGATAAAGGACTTGCCGGCATGGATAAAGTTTCCCGTATAGAAAATTGTAGTCATATCTTGATTGACAGAGAAGTCAATTTCTTGTTTGTTCCAGAAATCTCGAATTTATCCATGAGGTATTTAAGATGGCGACGACTCGCCAAGAGGCAGTCGCAAAAACAGAGCAGTAGTAGTAAACAGCTGTGATGTGTTGTATGATGTGTTGTAACGAGAGCTGATGTAAACAGGTGTAATCAGAACGCTGTTGTGATCATAGAGCTTGGTGGATTGTGTATGTGATGTAATACGGCTACTGTGAGTGTATTTCTACGCAAATAAAGAACGATTTGAATTTCTGCAAATTGGACTTTTAATTCTACGGACTCAAAAAGTCACAATATCCAGGCATTTAAACACAGAAAGAGTCTTGTTCAAGACCTCTCGTCTTCAGACTGTAAATAAGTATTTATGCTTGAGACAAAAACTACTAAAAACTAAAATATACAAGTAAAACAGAAATAAACTTAATACTACCTGGAAAAGCATTCGGGCATATTGACCTTTAATGACAAGAGTGCTGCATTACATTTATGTATTTACTAAAAGTGCAAAACATTAGTAACTTGGCATATGCTAAGTAATGCATTACAAATGAAGCCCTTTGGAGCTGTGTACGTCTAATAGGAAACATTAGGTTGTAACAGTTGCTTTAGTTTAGGCCCTGAAAATTGAAAATATTTAAATGTATTTAACCGCTTTGCCGATGGCCATTTAAACCCTGCATGGCCGTGAACGGATACCCAATAAACAGAACAAGACATTTAAATTGTTAAATGCTGCAAAAATGCTTCATAAATAAATATTCGTACCTTCCGTATTTATTAAGTTATTTCAGGGAAACAAAAACTGGTTTAAAGCCCATTAAAAGCTGTATACATCTGCGGTATCATTAAAATAGAGATTATATTAATAAAGTGTTGAAATTTCATTAATTTGTACCACTGTAAAGAAAGCCATTCTTTGCGTCGAACACGCCTAATTCTGAGTACTTTTGTTTTACAAACTATATGTGTATATCAGCTGAATAAACGAAGTGTTGGGTTCGAGGTTTCAGTTTATGCTAACATGTAATAATAACTGTTTATATTGCGTTATACACGCTGGAAAGAAAACTCCGCCAGCATCTAATTGCACAACGGAAGTTTATGTTGGCTGACGTAACTTTTTTATTCGCTCAGTTCACATAGTAATTTAGACTGCGTCAGAGTTCCAAGCAATTTCTTTAGCTAAAACACAGTTGCAATAGTTTCCTCAATGTTCATCATGGCTTCAACTAGTAATGTAGCAAATCAATTAGCTAGTGTAGGACAAGTGCGGGCTTCTGATATTACATCAGAAAGTGTGGAAGACTTTTTGCTGTTAGACAGTGATTTGGACATTGATGGCGAGTTTTCGGATTTTGAGGGGGGTGTTGAGGATATAGGTAGCAGTGAGGAGGAAAATGACTCATTTCCGACAGGTGTTCATGAAGAATCAACATTATGGAGGTGTCAAAATAACTCTAACACAAATAGACATACGTTCACGAGCACAACCACTGGTGTACAACCGCATACTCAGCTAACTTCTGACAGCCAACCAATTGACATTTTCACAAAATTTTTTACTGCTGACTTACTCTCATTTTTTCGGAAACAAATGTATATGCGAGTAGGGTGAAGGAAGACCTGATTGCTAAAGGCAATTTAGGACCTAAGAGTAGATTGCAGAAGTGGACAGAAGTAACAATGAATGAAATTTACAGACTACTTGGTCTAATTTATGCTCATGAGTGTTATTCGTAAACCTACGCTAGACATGTACTGGTCTACAGATGACATACTAGCTACCCCATTTTTTGGGAAATGCATGTCAAATAACAGGTTTACTTCCATTTTGCGCTTCCTTCATTTCACCTGCACAGAAAATGTGAATGATAAACTATCCAAAATCAGACCAGTTTTTGATTACATTATTTCAAAATTCAAAGAAAATTATGTGCCTAGTGAAAAGATCACTGTTGATGAAAGCCTGATGCTTTGGAAGGGCCGTTTAGGTTGGAAACAATACATAAAAACAAAGAGGGCCAGATTTGGCATAAAGAGTTTTGATGTATGTGAAAGTAAAACAGGATATCTTTACAATAGCTGCATATACACTGGCCAAGGGAGACAAGACACCAGAGACAAAGATTTGGGGTTATCTGGTTCCATAGTAATTTACCTGATGGAATCTGTACTTGATCAGGGTAGGACTGTATATTTAGATAATTGGTACAGTTCCCCTAAATTATTCATGGTCTTACACAAAAGAAAAACAAATGCAATTGGAACAGTACGCTCAAATCGTATTGGTTTACCAAAAGATGTGAATACGAAGGCTCTAATAAGAGCAGAAATGCAGGTACATCAGCTCCCACCCTTGACCTATGTTGCTTGGCAAGACAGGAGGCTTGTTACAGCATTATCCAATTGCAGCTCTAAGATTTTGATGATTGACACTGGAAAAATTGATGCTCGTAACAAAATGTCAATTTTCAAGCCCAATATTATCCAGGAATATAATATGCATATGGGTGGAGTGGATCTAGTAGATCAGGTATTACACGCATATCCCTCTTTGCGAAAAACAATCAAATGGTATAAAAAAGTATTTTTACACCAGCTGGATATAACGATATACAATTGTTTAGTAATTTGGAGAGCTCTAAACCCACGGAAGACAATGACGTGCCTGGACTTTCGCATATCAAAAGCTCGCAGCCTAATTGAGCAGTATAAAATTCAGAGAGCTCTCCATACTGGGGGTAAAAAAATCCACCACCCCTCAGACTTGAAGGAAAACATTTTCCTAAAAGGGTACCACCCACAGCAAAAAAGTCGCGTCCCTTAAGAAAATGTTTGGTGTGCCACAAGAAAGGTGTCCGAAAGGAAACTAGTACGATTTGCCGTGAATGTGGAGATGTGCCCTTGTGTGTTTATCTCTGTTTTGAGGTGTACCATTCAAGAAAAAACTTCTAAAGGTAAGCTTTTAGTTCTTTAGAATTTATTTAAATTTACTGTAAAACATAAGGTTTAAAAGCATTATCATTAAATACGCATTAAATGCATGTATGCACAGAACGTCTATACACGCCCATATCGGTTTGGGGCCTTTTAACTTGGACGTCATATGACGTCCATATCGGTGAAAGGGTTAATAATAGTTTAAAGATTGGTATGGAAAAGTTAATATGCCTAAGAAATGAAAGTGTGAAATTCAGTGGGACAGGATACTGTGACTTTGTGGGTTCGTAGAACTAAAAGTCCAAGTTGCAGAAATTCCGAATGTTCTTTATTTCCGTATAAATACACTTACAGTAGCAGCATTATGTCACATACACAATTGCAATCTACCAAGGTCGTTGACCACAACAAGGAGCTCACTTTCCAAACACAACAGTTTCAATTACAACCCTCGTTCCGCCTCTGTTTACAACTGTTGTTACAACTGCTCCTCTGGCGTATCACAATCTTTTATATATACCTCTACCGATATCGCTAGATATTTCTGGAATATTCTGTAACAAACAAGAAATCGAATGTTCTGTAAGACAATCAAGATGTCACTAGAATGTTCCATTTATCTCTTTATTAGTTTCCGCAGAACTTTATCTCCGTGCTATCTTTATCTGTTCCAGTATACTCTTTATCTCCGTGTTGCTAATCAGTCTTATCGCTCCACGGCGAGCCTTTTCTGCACGTATGCCGCCAGTCGCAACAATGGATTTGCGACAATAATGTAATGTGTGGTACTGGTTGTTACAAAAATGATATGATGCAATGTGCATTAGCTATAATTGAAGTGGACCAGTGAGGAAAACGTTGTTTGGTAGTTATAGCAACGAAAGGAAAAGAAAATCAATAATCTTGGATAAGTGAATAGAAAAGATAGTGTCTTTGGAGTTGGGAACATTGAAGGGAATGGACATATAATTCTGTGTCGGGATGAAATATTATAGACTTAAAATTGATTTCTGGAAAATTGTAACAAAGTCATACAATTCCTGCGTTTTGTACAAAAAATGATGTAAGGTATTTACATTTAATTAAAAGTTTGGAATTTTAAAACTAAACAACAGTGTTTTATTTAGAAATTTATTTAAAAAGTTACTTCCCTCGCTAAAGACCACGCCTAGAGTTCTTATATACTGATTGGAGCAGCTGGGGACCAGGCAACAAATTGGAGTAAACCATTCAGATTTGGGAGGATACCATCAAATCGTTATCTACACTGTGAAACTTTGGTGATGTTGGATCATCCCAACCAGGGATCAGGAAAACATCTTCGCTGCATATGACTTCTCTATGTGGAGTGGGATGAAGCATCACAGCCCTGCCACATGGTGCTTCCCAACACAGTGTTGCGAGAACATCATTTCCAACATCTCCACATATGTAATAATGTTGCGAGGTGGTTGATTATAATTTAATAATTAATAATTGCAACAGGTACATTTTAAGATACAATAACCTTAATGATGGTAAATGCATTAAATAGCTACCTATGTAATTATTTACCGTAATATTATGCAAAATTTGGCTAAACAGCCCTATCTTTTACAATTTCCATGAGGTAAAAAAGAATAAGATAAAACCAAATAAATATGTCACTACACTTAAGTTAATTAGGAGTCGATTAATAACACAAAACAACACTCACTTTTAAATTTTCCCGGAACCGGTTTCTGAGGTCTTCCCTCTATCTTCAGCCGGACATCGACTAGTTCTCATTGGTGTAGCTGGCAATATTTTGTCTTCGGTCTCCTCTGGTGGCGGTTCGAGGAACTTGCTGAACAAATCTTTCTGGGGGATGTCGAAATTGAATACTTTGTTCCTATTTTTTGAAATAAAGATTTGTTCCCATGTGGACAGTTCTTCTTTTCCTGTTGTATGTTTTAGTAATTTTGGTTCTGGATTTATATTGTGGTTTTTTTCCCAAAAATGCGTGGCAACTGCTGATTTTTCTAATTGTTTGTATTTTATGTTCCTAAAGTGTTCCTTTGCTCTTGTTTCTAAATTTCTTTTCGTTTTTCCAATATAAATTTGACTACAGTCACAGCATTCAATTTGATATATACCAGATTTTTTGTTAGATGGAATGGCATCTTTGATGTTTGAGCAAATTAGGTTTTTTAAGGAGTAATGGTTCACTGGAGCTAGTTGAATGTTTTGTTTTTTGAAGACTTTTTTGAATTTATCAAAGGCCCATGGATGGTAAGTGAATTTTTTGAAGATCATTTTAGTTTCTGTAGCTGAGAGGGTTGTGGTTTCCTTTAGTAGTTTCTTCTTTTTTGCTAAGTTCACTTTTTTGTCTACTAGTGATTTGGGAAAGTCATTTTTCTGTGCTATTTCAATAATTTTGTTGTATTCTATTTTGTATTCTTCTGCTGTGAGAGGGATGTTGACCAGTCTGTGTGCTAAACTATTAAAGATTGCCTGTTTGTGGGATCTTGGATTGTAGCCATTAGCTATTATGTAGTTGTCTGTCTGTGTTGGTTTTCTGTAAATGCCAAAGTTTATTCTATTTTTATTTCTGATTATTTTTAGATCTAAAAATGGTAAATACTCGTCTTTTTCAACTTCTACAGTGAACTTGATGCTTTTTTCTTGAATATTTAAAAGTTTTAGTGCATCACTGATGTGTTTTTTTGGCACTATGGCAAATATGTCATCTACATATCTTTGCCAGAGTTTGAACATCCATGGGAAACCTTTAGTGATCCTTATTTCTAGTGCACTCATGTACAGATCGGCCAGGAAGGGTGATAAGGGGTTGCCCATTGCTAAACCAGAAGTTTGATGGAAATATTTTGTTTGAAACTGGAAGAAATTCTGTTCTATGCATAATTTGGTAAGTTCGATGTAATCTGAAATTTCAAGTGATGACATTCCAAGTGATTTGAGCCATTTTTCTATCAATGTTGGGAGTTGTTTAACTGGTATGCTGGGAAACAGTGATTTAACGTCAAATGAGACTAGTGTGTCTTCTTCATTTAGTTCAGTATCCTTAATGTGTTCTATAAGTTCATAGGTGTTTTTGATGCTTAGGCTATCGAATTTTGGAAATGAGTTGAATTTGTTTGTTAGCCATTTTGCAAGTTTGTATGTTGGTGAATTTATACTGCTAACTATAGGTCTCATTGTTATGGATGGTTTGTGTATTTTGGGTAAGCCATAAAGTCTAGGTAAGGTTGGGTTATCTGGTTTAACTGCATATTTGTTTGATATTATACTTGATTTTGCTATTGTTTTTTCAAATGATTTTATGCAAGCTGTTAATGGATTTTTGTTAATGGTTTCATATTCACTGTTAGTTAGCATTTCTTCCATTTTTTCAAGGTAATCAGATTTATCCATTATGACTATTTTGTTACCTTTGTCTGCCTTGGTGTATATGACACATTGATAGAAAAATGGCTCAAATCACTTGGAATGTCATCACTTGAAATTTCAGATTACATCGAACTTACCAAATTATGCATAGAACAGAATTTCTTCCAGTTTCAAACAAAATATTTCCATCAAACTTCTGGTTTAGCAATGGGCAACCCCTTATCACCCTTCCTGGCCGATCTGTACATGAGTGCACTAGAAATAAGGATCACTAAAGGTTTCCCATGGATGTTCAAACTCTGGCAAAGATATGTAGATGACATATTTGCCATAGTGCCAAAAAAACACATCAGTGATGCACTAAAACTTTTAAATATTCAAGAAAAAAGCATCAAGTTCACTGTAGAAGTTGAAAAAGACGAGTATTTACCATTTTTAGATCTAAAAATAATCAGAAATAAAAATAGAATAAACTTTGGCATTTACAGAAAACCAACACAGACAGACAACTACATAAAAGCTAATGGCTACAATCCAAGATCCCACAAACAGGCAATCTTTAATAGTTTAGCACACAGACTGGTCAACATCCCTCTCACAGCAGAAGAATACAAAATAGAATACAACAAAATTATTGAAATAGCACAGAAAAATGACTTTCCCAAATCACTAGTAGACAAAAAAGTGAACTTAGCAAAAAAGAAGAAACTACTAAAGGAAACCACAACCCTCTCAGCTACAGAAACTAAAATGATCTTCAAAAAATTCACTTACCATCCATGGGCCTTTGATAAATTCAAAAAAGTCTTCAAAAAACAAAACATTCAACTAGCTCCAGTGAACCATTACTCCTTAAAAAACCTAATTTGCTCAAACATCAAAGATGCCATTCCATCTAACAAAAAATCTGGTATATATCAAATTGAATGCTGTGACTGTAGTCAAATTTATATTGGAAAAACGAAAAGAAATTTAGAAACAAGAGCAAAGGAACACTTTAGGAACATAAAATACAAACAATTAGAAAAATCAGCAGTTGCCACGCATTTTTGGGAAAAAAACCACAACATAAATCCAGAACCAAAATTACTAAAACATACAACAGGAAAAGAAGAACTGTCCACGTGGGAACAAATCTTTATTTCAAAAAATAGGAACAAAGTATTCAATTTCGACATCCCCCAGAAAGATTTGTTCAGCAAGTTCCTCGAACCGCCACCAGAGGAGACCGAAGACAAAATATTGCCAGCTACACCAATGAGAACTAGTCGATGTCCGGCTGAAGATAGAGGGAAGACCTCAGAAACCGGTTCCGGGAAAATTTAAAAGTGAGTGTTGTTTTGTGTTATTAATCGACTCCTAATTAACTTAATTTATACAACAACACTGTTTTCAACACTTCCATAAAAGGATTTATGTCACTACACCTTTGTTATGTAATAACTTCAGCAGCAATTGAAGTGCATGGTAATATAACCAAATTTCTTGTGTGCAGCAGGAATAATTCCTGGGGGAAAAAATTACTTAACTGGCAGAGGTGTAACATCAAACATTTCTTTAGTAATGTCTTGTCAATGAATGATGACTCATTGTCACTGTTGCTATTACCACATAGAAATTACCAATCTCTGTGCTTCTTGTTTCAATAATCCACTTTTCTTCAATAATCATAATTCTTTTACTCTTCTAAGTTGCAGAAAGATCTGCAGTAACAAAACTTTTCTTATTAGTTACTACATTACTGTTATTAAATAATTGCTGTGACCATAGCATTGCGTAACATAACTGTAATTTGCTGAAATATGAGCAATTTGTACAAATAGGAACTGCTGTGATATAAATGACATGTTATACATGCATTATAATGTTAAACTATAAAACATTATACGTATATAATCTCACATTGGTCTCAGTGTGGTTGCTCTGGTAACTAATACAACCAGCTTCCCCTGGATATGAACCGCATCTTCATGGTTGAATGCAACTTTCGTACCGCCATTAAAATTGGTGCAACATATAAATATAATTTAAACCACTGCATAGAGGAGTTTATGCAACGCTATCCAGCATTCAGACAAGTCTCTCGGAGCGTAATGTTGTCAAATGTGTCCAAGTACCGTCAAATTGACATATTTTGTTTACCACATAAACGTCCTATATTTTATCAGTATACGATATAAATTTTTGTCATTCTAACGCTACATTAGAATGTCTATTAATATTGGTATCCTCGTGTCTTTTAAAACCAATAGGTGCATCAAACATTTCTAAGATACAGGATCAGTTACTCGCAAAAAGACAGACACTGGACGCTATAGAAGCAATAAATAATGTTATGACAGAAAGGCCTCAAGTATACCTTGATATATGCTATAAATGTTGTTACTAATGAAATGCAGTATCAGTTAGTTTAATGATCCTGAATGAAAATAGAAAACTTTGATTGCCTCTTTATTCTCCTTGTCACAATATTCAATAACATTGTACACATATTTTGTGCCAGCCTGTGTATGACATGTTGCTGTTCAGGAGACATTGCATCTGAACACAGTATACTGTCCACTCAACACAAGGCAAGGCAGAGGAATGTGTAATGTAATCATTTTTGCTGTCTGCATGCTTTTATGCTTGCTGTTCAGATATGATAAAGATGCTATACTGGAGATGTCCTTACAAGGGAACTATCACTATGCTCATACCTGTATTTGCTTGAGAGTTTGATGGCATCATCTCTGCTCTATGTAGGGGGCTGGGAGCGGCCTACACATGGCATATGTAAGCAATGCCTGCAAGAGCAGCAGAAAGCTGAGAGATGTCCAGCATCTACTTGCAAGTGGTTACATGCAGCACTTTCCAGGATTCAGTTTCGGGTATTGCGATTCTACTCCACAGTAGATTTTTGGCACAGAGGCTCCACAAAGTGCAGAGATGATGTCATCAAATTTTCAAGCTAATACAGGTATAAGCATAGTGATAGTTCCTTGTTAGTTTATACGGCGATGCAAACAAAAGCACGTGCACGTGTGCGAGATCATTGGCTGTTTAGCCTTGTATCTCTTTGTGGATGTAAAATAAAGTTCACTCATTGTTAAAGAATTTAAATCTAATGCATTCACATTATTTCAAATGGAGCCATCAAATAGTAATTAGTACTTTATTTGGCATATAATAGTGTAATCTGTATGTATTAATCTGAGTACATGCAGCATTTAAAAGTAGAAGGAAGTGGGAGATCAGATGCACAACATGGTTGCTTCCATGAAATATAACATCATAGAGGGAAATCCTTAAAAAGTGGTCAAAAACAAATTATTTGAACATGTTTGCAAGTTGTGTGAAAAATTCCCAACTTCAGCAATGGACTTAATTTGTCAGCAGAATAAACTGGTGTTTCAATGCCAAGTACGTATTAATGCCACTCAAAGCGAAGTTGAGAAAACGGGTTGGCTTTCCACCCCTGCAAAATGTCAGAAAAAGGAGGTACTTGTGAAAGGTGAATGTGATGAATTTGCTAAAAGTGCTTTATTTGTGCCGAAACTTTTATGCCTGTTGTCGTGACAATAAATTATATTAGATGTAAACTCTCCCGAGTTATATATTTAATAAAAAAATCTAATGAATTATATACCTGACACTCATATATGATCTGCATACTTTGCCTTTTTCCATAGTACGTTATCATATGGCATTTTATTATGGGGAAGCAGTACCCATTTAACGGAAGTACTTTTACTGCAGAAGAAGATGATACGCTTAATTACAAAGTCATAGTCGGGAACACTGAAGACCGCTGTTTATTTTAACTTAGAATCATGACAGTGATAAACTTGTACATATTTATTGTTCTTAATTATGTCAAAACTCATCTATCTGAAATGAAACATAGGCATGATATACATAACTATAATATGAGAAATAACAATCACATAAATGTGATATCATAGACTCACAAGAACTGCAAATAGTTTTGAGGTATTGGGCATTAAATTATATAACAGTTTACCTTACGAATTTCAACAATTGCTTGATGCAAGGTTTAAGCAAAAGGTTCACAACTGGCTAATTGATTCACCGCATTATTCTATACAGGAAATTTTTGACAGTAATTAGTTATAAAGTGACTTACACATAAACTAGTTTGTAGTACAGTAAGTCTCATGTTGAAATATATATAATTGTACATGATCTGTATTAATTTTGTACATAGTATTTTATGATTTGTACTTAGTATTGTTGACGTCTATTACTGTAAATGTTTAATGACAATAAAATATTTTTTATTATCGTCATTAGAACTGTCAGGTAGTAGATTTAAAAGTAAATTATGTGTATGGTTGGTTGCTAATCCATACTATTCAATACAGAATTTTTTTTGAGTGCAATAAATAAGACTGGTTATGTTACCCCAGCAGTTATGCTGAACTTGTAAGATTCTACTTGCTCTACTGGTTATGGTAATATTTCATTAAATTGTATTGTTCTTTGTATAAATCCACACATATAGTTGATATTTGCCATGGCTGTATTAAGTTTTATGTACTTAGTTACCTCTGTAGTCAGGCTGATACATAAAAAATATACTTATTTCTCTTTGTAATAATTTTGTAAAATGACTATGTGAATGCAAGATTGTACTTTCTCTACGGCTTGTATTATTTTGTTAAAATGCATTGTTATGTATAAACTTGTATATACCATTGACGTTGCCTATTGCTGTATTTAAGCTTAACGGCAATAAAATATTATTATTGTTGTGGTGCAGGAATTATCAAAGGAAAATTCGAAAGTGGAAGCCATTGAACAAATTCATCCATTATTAGATTCCAATTACGCACATAAAATAATATATTGTGACTTTGTGGGTTCTTAAAATTAAAAGTCTAGTTTGCAGAATTTCAAAATGCTCTTTAGTTCTGTAGAAAGACACTTTGTACAGCCCTTTGCAGCAGCAGAATTACGTAACATACACAAATGCAACCTTCAAAGTCCTCTACTCACACAGCTGCACACTACAACTGTCCATTGACAACTGGCTAGCAAACCTCCTTGACGCTTATTTATGCCCGAGTCATTGTTTCTAGAAAGTTGCCAAAGCTTCACGGCCTTTCACAACACAGTAAGAAATTCCAGACTATCTCCATCTCTTTCACTCTCCGCAAGGTTCAGTGCGTGGGCGTGGCTTGGGGTACTTCCTGTCTATTTCTCCCCCCCCCCCCTCTCTCTACGTTCGCCTACGCACGAGTTGGCAGCAGCAAAATAATGCCTGGCGGCAATATATATGCAGCTGCATGCAAGTGGAACTTTCAAGTTATTGTCAAAGTGGTTACAAGCAGTTAGCACTGTTATTCCACAGAAAGATCCATTCCTTATTTTTAATTTATAAATGAGGTGGGGTTATGTGAAGAAACCAAATATGTAAGTAATTGTTGTAAGCATTCAGTCACTTTTTAGCATACAAAAGGAAAAAATATATTACACAGTACATACACTTCTGCATGTAATGTTAAAGTAAAAGTGCCATCGCATAAGCTATTCAAACATCAAAAACGACAAAGCAATACTTTGCATAGCAGTTCATTGAGAGGACACATGTTTGCAACATGGGAATAAAATAGTGCGAATGTTTCCTCCAATCACAGTCGCTGACAGAGTAATAAAACTTTTCTGTTTTGTTTACATTGCCATATAAACTATGGAAGGTGCCAGTATAGGTTTATCTAAAATACATAGTGTTATCAATAACTCATCCATGTGTAACACTTATCAATGCAGTTACTGAAACGAGCATTAGATGTGACAGCATGAGTGACTCTCATGCACTCTCATACACCCATTTTGCAGTAAACAGGTCCACTACCAGAGCAGATAAGAGTTCAAGCTCCTATCCCTTTTTGGGCCCTGCTTGCCTTCTTGTGGTGAGTAGACAGTACACAAATTGACTCACTATGTGTAATAGGCTCATGTAAAGAACTTTGCAGTTTCATATTCTTTCCCATATGCCTCATGGGTTTGTCATTTTGTACCTAGTACCACATTAGCCCACCTCGGTAGCGTCGGGGTAGCATGTCTGCCTCACATTCAAGAGGTCCAGAGTTCGAATCTCAGTCAGGGTGAGTTACTTGGATAAGATTTTTTTGCCGGGGTTTTCCCTTATCCGTAAAGACGAATGTCGGGTAACTCTAAGCTCTCAGGACCCTGGGCTCATTTGAGCATAATTTCAGCCATTCCATTTATCGTCCAATATGACAACGTTGGAGGACGTAAATTAAAAAAAAAATTAGTACCACATTCTTCAAGCTTGAATACCTTGTGAATTCTTCTTGGCACAGAGTCTATCAGCCAGTGAAGATAATGTAGTTTTTCTGATGGAATGCAATGTGTCTTTAATCCTCTCCCATATTTCAGCAAATATCTTGGGAAGCAGATGACAGGAATTCTGAAGAATCTCCTTATATCTACCCTCACATTCTCAATTGGATTTAGACCAGGTGATCTTAGAAGGTGAGGTACAATTAAGATATTCTCTTGACCATCAAATCAATGCTGAACTGTCCTTGATTTATGGATGCTATGGTTGTCCTGCATGAACAGGATACCTTTCTCAAGCACATGGGGCTCAAATAAACTGCAAAATTTCATGATACTGAAACTAAAATTGAGTTTTGATTAACTGAATAGTGTGGTTCTCAGCCTCTTTATCTTTTATTGGGTATGAAAGACTGCTTAATTTTCCTCCGAGATGTTTTTATCAGGCTTGATGTTAATGTGCCAGAAATCTAAGACATGGGACCATTGGCTTTACTTTAAAAGGAAGCCATGCTTAGGATATTTTGGTTGAAAAATTCAACTCTTTCAGGTGTTACCCGTAGACTACAGGTTCAACTAATATGTAAGCTGAGGCTTCTACGGCCGGCATCTTAAAGATAAATGTTATTTTCCGGGCTTATGGGCCATGGTCGAAAAGTTCTTGAAGAAGTCGCCTTCTGAATTTTAAAGCAGCTGGGTCACCAACCTGATGATGCTAGACGCACTTTCTAGCAGTCTTCAAGAACTTCTAGACCACGACCCATAAGCCCAGAACATAACATTTATCTTCCTTCATAGTTCCAACTATCTCACCTTCTACGTACCTGCTCAAGGTGTCCAGAACCTTCAACAAAATTCACCTCCAATATGAAATACTTACAAGACCCCTGCGTTCATGAGCACCCATTGTCATGAATCGAATCAGTGACCATGTAATTAAGGTGCATTGGCCAATAATATTTTGACACTACTTTGTTCACAAAAATTGATCTCCACCAGTCGATGTATCTAGACGAACCCGATTTCAGGTCCAGGGCCAAGAACCACTGTGCACCAGCTAGCGTGTCCAGGGTGTCGTCAATCCGGGTTAAGGGGAAACAGTCCTTCCGAGTGACAGCGTTCAACTTCCTGTAGTCCACGCAGAAGCGTAGCTTGCCATTCTTCTTTGTCATTAAAACTACAGGGGAACACCAAGGGCTGTCAGACTCTTCAATCACTCCCCTAGATTTCATGTCATCTAGCATATCCAGTACCGCTGCTTGTTTTGCCAGCGGAACGCGTCTAGGGGGTTGCCGAATCGGCCGGGCGTCTCCGATGTCGATGTGAAGTACTTTGTCCGTGCGGCCGTAGTAACTGTTACCTTGGCTGAAGACGAGCTGCTTTCGCCTCAGCAGTTGTCGAACTTTCTCCAGATGTTCTGCGGTCAGATGGTCGGCCACCCTCTCCAGTAAGCCTTCCAGCCGGGGCCCCAGGTGTTGCGTCGGAACAGGCTTCTATGTCTTATCGATTGCTTTCACGCTGACCTCGGGCTTGCACATCCCCAGCTTCATTCCGGCCTGGACGTCGTGATCAGTATTGGTCAGGCTGAAATGCCTCACTGGCACCTCCTCTCGGCAAGGCAACAATGTCCTGGCTGCACATAATGTGTGCACAGGCGTTTTCTGGTCCAGCATCATGTTCTTGGTTCACTGGTCTTCCAGTCGCGCCGTCACCACCACCTCGCTTCTCGCGGGGACCACCACATCTTCCATCAAGATGACCCTGCAGATTCCCAGGTGATCTTCGGGTTGCTGGAGTATCACCTCTTCTCCATTGAACCGCAGGACCTTCCTGCCGACGTCGACTGTTACTTCGTGGCTCCTGAGGGTATCCAATCCCAGTATCACCTCAGCCACCTTCGCGAAGAATACCCACAGACGCACGGCACTCCGTCCAACGGTCAACTTTAGTAGGACCTCCTTCGCCACAGGCAAGGTGTCACCCGATGCCATCACAAGCTGGTATGGTCGGCTCGGCTTCCTCGTCGGCAAACTCTTGAGCACGTCAGGGCTGATGATGGTCACGGCTGCCCCGGTGTCCACCAGCACGCGGCACGGCTTCCCTCTCACCCAACCATCCGTGATGAGCCTGTCATCCATACGCCGGCTGATGGCACGCAGTGTCACTCGAGGGGATGGTGGTGATGGCGCCAACGTGCCCCTCTCCACGGCGGCCCTTACTAGTTTTCCGGCTGCTCTTCCTGGTGTGGGCAGTCTCTCTCCAGATGTCCCGGCTGTCCACAACCCCTAGGGTAGGGGATCTGTCCCCTTCAGCTGCAGTGGTGCGGGCGCTGCGAATCCATAACACTTGTGATACCTCTGACGTTACTAGAGGAACCTTAGGCTGAACATTCGAGCCCCTCCCTGATTGGGAGTTGTTTGGATTGGGTTGGACTCGAGGGGCAGTGGTTCCCGATACCCGTGAGTGATCGGGTACATCTCCGGACGAGGTTGAGGGAAGCCATTAATATTCCTGCGTACTAGCCAGAATAGCTTGTAGAAGGTGTGCTAGATCACCAGGCGGCCCCACCGAAGTCATATCGGTAGCCTTCCCATTTTGGAGTTGGCGTGCGTAAATGGCATATTCACTTCCATCCCATCTTGAGTCTACAGGACCAGATGGGGAGGGCTTGTTAGTCTCTAGGTCTTGCCCTATGGAAAGCCCCATGGAGGCGCCGGGCGCCCTTTTGGGACAGCTCGGTAACTCCCTGGTCGAAGGAGGCCGGATCCTTGGTCTTACGGGTCCAGGACTAATGGGAGTAGAACCTCTGGCATAACGTAACGTGTCCACAACCCCACCTCAGGCCACTAGGTCTTCGCCTGCGTCCCTCGACTGGTCTTCGGTTTCCCGTGTAGCGGATACTCCTGGTTCGCTTCATGAGGGTAGCCGTCACCTTGGCTGCCTCCATCCTTAATGCTGCCATTAGCCCCTCATGGATGGTTTTGTACTCGCTGAGCATTAGACGCTGACGAATCTCCGTGTCTTGTACCCCGTCGACAAAGGTATAGGCAGCCTCTCGGGGTACGAACTCTGGTAGGTCGACTAAGGCTTTACTGGCCAGCTGCTCGATTGCCAGGGCGAACTGCTGCAGCGTCTCTCCTGGCTGCTGCGACCTTGACTTCAGCTGGCTGCGGTACGATGCGGCTAAGCGGTGGTTTCCAAAGCAGTTCTCCAGGGCCTCCCAGATGTCCTTGGGCGCCACCACTGTCTGGTCCACGTTCAACACCTCTGCGGCCCGTCCCTGGAGGCTGGCTATTAGCTGTGCGGCCTCTTCCTCTGGTGACCACTTGTTGTGTTTGACCACTGTGTCGAATTAACGGCGGAAGACTTCGAAAGTTGTCGCGTCGACGTATTTCGGAGGTCTCACGCGCGCAGATGTGTCGCGTCCCGGCGCATCGACCTTTAAATCCTTTAACCTCCTGCCGACGTCGTCCTACCCGTTCAGGGACTTTGTTTTGCTGTCAGCCTTTCCCTCCAGCTCTTTAACGCGGCTCGCCAGGTCTTCGACGCGCTCGCCCAACTCAGTGACGTCCTCCTTTACGCCAGGCAACTACTCCTCAAACTTTGCGGCGAGGGACTCATTCGCCGCTTTCATTTCCGTGGTCAATTCGGTCATCTTCGCGGTCATAGTCATGGCCAAGTTGTTGTTTGCAGCTTTCGTCTTCGCAGCGAGGTTGTCATTCGCCGTCTTTATTTCCTTCTGCTCGGCGGTGATGTTGTCGTTAGCCGTCTTCATTTCTTTCAGTTCCGCTGCCAGGTTGTTGTTTGCCGTTTCCATCTTCGTTGTTAACTCGGCCTGCATTTCTTCCATTTTCTTGGTGATGTTATTGTTAGTCGTCTTCATTTCTTTCATTTCCTGTAAAATCTTTTCCAATGCGTCTATGGTCACAATATCCCACTTCTGACACCAATTGTGACTTTGTGTGTTCGTAGAATTAAAAGTCCAATTTGCAGAAATTCAAAATGTTCTTTATTTTCGTAGAAATATACTGTTCAATCCTTACATAAGAGAATTACGTTACATACACAATCTACCAAGGTCGATGATCACAACAACAGCATTCTGATTACATGTGTTTACAACACTCCTGTTACATCTCTTTACTACAGACTGTTTACGGCTGACTCGATCACTAGCCATGGCTTCTTTTTATACACCCATTCATGAATTCCAGACTGTTGTAGAATGTTCTCTAACATGTCACCAGATAAAACACAAATGTTCTAGAACGTAACTATATCTGTGTCGCCAAGTCTTTTATCTCCGGCACTATGTTTATCTACTTATGCAAGTTCTTTATCTCTGTGAAACACTATCCATCTGTTATCTATCTACGCCGAACCTTTTATGCCCGTCACTGCAACAATAAATGAAATGTGTAGTGTTTAATGCCCGCTTTTACTACATACGGCACCGCAGGCGGTACTACAACAATAAGGATCAGCTTCACCAACCAAGATTAGTCATTACCTAGTTGATCTTGGAGAAAACTAGCCTCCGAAACATGTTCCAGTAGAACTAAAAATGTGAACATTATTCGTGTTATTAACCTATTTTCTACTTTAGATTTGATTCCAACAACACTATAATCAACTTCCAGTATTCCAGGATAATTGCTTAAGTTGAAGAAATGTGCACAAGCAGTAACTTAATTCTTTTCTTATAAGCCAATTCAAGAATAAGAGTATTATAGGCTGACCCCATAGATCAGCCGGTAGAGAACTTGCCTGTTGTGTTAGGAGTCCCGCGTTCGATTCCCGGTGGTGGGGATTTTTCTCCAACAAAGATAATTCATCTTCCCCAGAGTCTATGAATGAGAGTATGAATGTGTGCATGATCTAATGATTAAAACCCAATGAATACGAGTTAACACCTTCGATATGTCCTAAAGGAGAATGGCAGCCGATATGATCAATGGAGCTAAAGTTGAATAAAAAATAAAAGGAGTATTATGCTAATATAGATCATTTACAAGAATGGGAAGAAGAAAAACACAAAGGAGGTTTTTCTGAGGTTGACAAAAGTACCTCAGAATTCTGTAGCATACACACATGTACCACTACTTATGTAATACATATAATGGACAATGAAATAAATTTAAAAACTTCTCACTAATAGATTAAGATTTTGTACTGAAAATAAAATGAAAATTATATAAACACTAGAGTGGACCAGAAGGATATCTGCTAAATTAGAGCACAAGTTTCAGGAGGACAGTCAGTATATTATAAAACTTACAACTTTAAACCTGCATACAGCATTCTTTTCTTTTAAAAATACAACCTTTGAGTTTCCACCAGGAATTGAAATGTTCTATGAATGATTTATTGAAATATGAGTTCCAAAGTTGCAGCAATTATAGTGATATACCAAGGAAGGTTCACACATAATGAAACTAAGCTATCTTATTTGTTCACTCACTTTGCTATCTTTTGTCAATATGGGGCACAATAATGTTCATTAAGCAACCAAATGACATCCTTTCATGGTATTTTTATATTCTCTCCAGGCTCATTCCCACTTTCCTCTTTTTTAACTTCATTTTTCTCTTAAAAGCAAAGCAAAAGAACATAACCGCGCTGTTTCATTTTGTTCACAGAACATGCTTATGCTGCATATTTACACATGTACAGGACAGCCTAATAGACACAGTTCTAAGTCCATCATCAAGTGTCCTCTTCAGATAAATATTTTCAACTGGAGTCACCTTCGCAAACTCTATTTTCAAATGAACATGTACTGTAACTTTACTCTCAGCTATTGATCCACTGTCTATGCACGAAGAACTTTTTTCATAAGCCTTATTGATGCAAGGTAACCAAATTACCTATGACAGCATTACACACATGAAATGAAGTATGATGCCCTGAAGACTTTTCATTAAGAAACACAGATTAATAATTTACCATTTTCCTTGTCCAGGATTCATTATTCAATTTCTTCTAATTTAAAAAAATATTGTACAAGGAAGAATGTTCCATATAAATTGTTCATAGCATTAAATGGTCACACCTTAGACCAAGGTATCAAAGTATAATATTGTGATGTCTCCTACCAACTATTTTTATTTTACTTTGTTGTATTTTTCCACCTCTGTTTCATTTTCTCAGCACAGATAATCTTCTGTTTAGAATAAAAAATGGTAAATATAAATTTAGTTTTTGTACCTGAACAATTTTACTTCAACCAAGTACATCCCCCTCATACCATAATACGTTCATTGGTACAGAATAATGCCTGTTATTCTGTAGCATGATCCAAGCTACAAAGAGGTAACTTTTCACATGGTGTACTGTAAGATGAATTTCACTGTTTTTAGTCACATGGAAATATATTTGTTAAGGACTCACTGCTTAATCTGCAACACATAAAATACATATACTAAGATTCTTTAAAGCAAATAATACATATAAAATAATATATGTACAGTGACTATTCCCACAAATGTACAAAAACATTCAGTCATTAGAGGAGTTATTCAAAGAGAAAAGTATTAATTGTTTTATATTCATCACCAACACTGTTTACACACAATTTTCTGTATGTTTCTGAATATAACTCTGAGTAATTCTGCATATCTGCATGTTATAGAAGCAATAAAATCTAAGTCTTCCCCCCCCCGATTTCTTTCTTGGTTTCTTACTTTACATAGTGCATTCAATAGAGAAACAAACATGAGCATGCACTGTGTTTTGATGTAAACAGAAGGCTAAGAGGTTTGCAAATATAAGCACAAAGGACCTTCAGGTAATCATGTGAACTGCAACAATTTGCAGCATAACAACCTAACCTCATAAAAACAGTAGAAGCCTGAAATCATGCAGCTGTTGGGGGACATTCTTTATCCCCGCTCTACATAGAGATATAATAAAAATTTTGAATTCTCCTTCTAATGATAAATTTTTATAAGTGCTCTAGATCTATTACTCATTTTGGAAAGTTATGCTTTTTACCTGGAGTCCAAAGATGTGCTCTTGATTTTTATTTTCTTTGCATTCTTTAACAATTCCTTTTACTGTTCTTTCCGATACTCCTGTGTCATCTGATATGCACTTCAGCTTTTCTAATCTTTTTGAAAAAATCTTCTGATGTAACCAGTTCTTTGCTTTTAGTTTCTTTCTTCATATATGCTCATACATTTGAAACACTTTCTCAACTCTGACTCTAATGTTTTGGACCCTAATTTACAAAATACACTGACGGCATAATTAAGTTATGCAATTATCAATGTCTGACAAATTCACTACACTCCTTATTGCAGAACTCCAATTATGTCTTCAATAGCATGCTGCACAAAAAACTCCTCTGAATTAGCAAAGACTGTGCCTAAGGTGTAGATGACATCACTGTATTACCTCCTCCAATCAGTGCGTGATTTCATTCAGCAGAATTATATGAGATCATGAAAATTATACTCCAGAACCTCTGTTTGCGGAATATTTATCACAACTTACCAAATTAAAAAAAAAATTAAGTACCTTTTAACGGAGACATACTCCTATCTGTGTTAAATCTGAATCCACAGAATTTTGGGCCGTGCTATTTCTGGCTTCTGCTGTACTACCACATTAGTATTGTTCATCAATGCAAAGAAAGTTTCTGAAAGGAATGTGCCATCCTTACACAGTGCGACAAGGACAATAAATGTGTGCAACAGAAAATGCATGCTACACAAGGAGTAGAACCGCTAAAAAAACATGCACCCTGTTCACTCAGTAAACTAAAATCGACAAAATTTATTCACAAAAGTAAGAGGCATCAGAATGCTTTGATAGAGTCAACATGAAAAATTCAATGCCATGGCCGGGATTTGAACCACGGATCTCCTGGTTTCCATCCAGTCACTCTAACCCATTGAGTTACCATGGCCAACGTGCCGTCTTAATATTAAATTCTCCATTTGACTCATATATTTTCCCGGTAGACCACTAGGGGCTCTCGCATCCAAGATACACCGTTTGTGGCGACTTACTATAAGTACTTGAGTCCCAGGTCTATCAAAGACCGTAGCCTATATATGGCTAGTATAAAGAAACAATTAATTTCCATCAATTAACTTAAAAAGGCATCAGAATGTTTTTTAATGGGCTGTAACTGAAGTGACCTGTGTCATAAACACTACCAGGCAGGGTATCAGAACAGTGTCTTGAGCCTCATTCCTCTGAGACTTTCTTTGCTGTGGCAAAATGTATCTCGTTATAAACATTATCCTTGACTTACACACTGAACATGATTACAAAGGTTTTAATACACTTTGCACCTTTTATTCAGTTACACCATGCAACATATAAACATAACACATCTCATTAGAACTATTCCTCAAATACTAGCAGCAGCAGTATAAAGTAATAGTAGTAGTAGTAACAGCAAGATGATATAATAATAATAGTAATGATGATAATAATCATCATAATATGAAATTCCACAGATAACCTGAACATCACACCTGCTGCTGCATTTAAGGTACATTATGAAAGGATGAACTTATATTTGAATATTACGACACTGAGACTTCTTAATACAGGAATCACTGATTCATTATGAAAGGTTTTGTAGTGCAGAACTTCCAAAATGCTTTATGTAAATCAATATGAAAATATACGTAGTGATAATTATAATGGAACGCCTTTGTTCTGCTTTAAATTATGGTAGTACTCCAACAGTTCATCAGGAATACAACACAAAGCATCTTTTTTTTTTTCCTCTCTCTCTTATTGTTCACTTTGTTGCAAAGTATTGTGTTCTTTTCTCCTAATGATTTAGCAGAGTTACCAATAAAAGTTTGTATTTTTGTGCCTTTTCCATTTTTTTCTTGTTTACCACCTCTTTTTGTGTTCATCCATTGATACACCGCCAGGCCCCAGGGACACAATCATCAACAAGCCTCCAATAACTGAAAGGGTCTGCAAATAAAAAGAATCAAATCATACATCAGTATGAGCTACATTTTGTACCAATGAATGGTTAATACCATTCAGGAAAAATATAAACTAAATTCAAACTGATGTGGTACATATACATGATTTTCACCACTCCTTTAAAAAAAGCTGCTTTAAAAACCTTATTCTTCCATCTAATTCATATTAATCAAGATCAACATTTTTAGAAATGCATTTTATATATATATACCCTTGAAGGTACAATAGGAAAGGGTAAATACAGTCAATAGTCAAGTCAAATCTTAATAGCTAACTGCTATGTCAGGAATTTTTATTTCCTTTGACGGGGATGAAATACAAATACACAATGACTTCTGTTTGAGAAAAAAGTATTGGAAAATTCAAACAAATAACAAGGAATAACTCAGAAATGGACAACTACGAAAAGATTTGACATATACCTATGGGATATTTTAATGAATTCCACAATTGTTTGATGGGCATTTTCCTTCTTTCTTTTTCTTAATCTTCATGTCTCATTTTAAAGACATCAAGCTTTAAATACAAAATTTGGCACTTAACCAACTTTTTCTTTTTGAGTTATGTTGTGCATTCACATGCATTCACCTGTCCTTGCATTCACCTGCATACATCTTTTTCCATACTGGAGCTGCCCTTATAGGGTGTACAGTTTTAGAAGGCTTTGAACTGAATCAATGTGTACACGCAGTGGTTGCACTGTTGCCAAATGATGCGCCAGAGTGGATGGGGAAAGTAACATTTGTCATTGGACAAATTGTACAGAATGTAAACTTAAGCAGCAAAGGATAATTATGTATAACACTATAAACTGTAACATTCAATATTAACATGCTTATTTACTGAAAATAATGTATCTGGATTTCTGAAAACGACTTATAGTAGAGGAGTTGCTAGCTTAAATAAAATAAGTAAATGTTCACCAATTTCTGTGCTGGATGTTTTGCTCTGTATACAATACCCTGTCACAACTGTCACAATACACAACACAGTATGCATGCTCTGGTGGCAAGTTCCTGGATAATTGATCCAGTCACACACTTTCTCAGATACAAATTCTTTAAAGAAACTGTACACTTTAAAAATAATATTTCTGGCCTTGGAGCAGAATACTTTACCTGTAGTACATAAGCCACTGGTACCAGGCTTTGAAAGTCAAATTGTTAACAGTTCACAAAACACAATGTAAACATGTGAATTTTCTGCTTATTGTCACAGTTAAACAAAACACTTTACACTCAGTTTGCATTATTTACAGAACTTGTACCAAACTTCAAAGAAAATGTGTGCGCTCCTGGACTGGAGTGATCTGTGGTCAGTTAATTTATGAATAAATATATGCAGTTCCTTAGACACTTCATAACGTTTTACTCAATCCTTTTATATAAGGAATAACACATGGACAAGATTGGAAGTTGAAGCATATGATAAGCATAACCATGGGTGTCAGATGTTTATTTTCGAGGCGGTAACTCGAGAACCATACATTGTAGAAAAATTACCTTTGTACAGGTTGCCTATAAAATTCTTGCGGCACATACTAAGGCACATTACAATGCCGAATTTTCAGTACTAATTTTGGGCGCATGAAAAAGAAATCTCTGTTGCTTACTCTTGTGCCGAGCATTCCAAACCAGGCAATGCTTTTCACCTATAATAGGACAGTTGCTCTATAGGCCTTATAGTTTATGTAACAATGTAAACAAAAGCTGTGTACATGTGCCACACCATTGGTTGTTTAGCCTTGTAACTCTCTGCAGATGAAAAATATAGTTTGCATGTCATTTTTAGACTTTAACTAATACAAAATATACAAACAACTTCACATTACTAATATAACAGTTAAATAGTAATAAATTAGTGCTTTATTTGATATATGTAAGCATAATTTTTATGTATTAATCAGGGTGTATGCTGTGATTGCACAGTTTAAAAGGGGGAGAATCAGTTGTACAACTTGGCTGCTTCTGTGCAATATGAAACATCACAGAGAGAAACTGTTAAAAATGGTGAAAAACAAATTACATTGAATATGTTTTGGAAGTAATGTGGAAAGTACCTGACTTTAGTACTGGAGGACATTAATTTGTCAGCAGATTATACTGTTGTTGCAGCACCAAATTGTCAGCAAAATATAATGGGGTTTTCAGAGCCAAGTATTGATACTGCGGAGCAAAGTTGTGAAAACACTCCAGGAAAACATCGAAAAAGAAAGAAGCCAGTTGTGGAGGATATGATAAATTTGTTTAAAGTGCTACTCGTCGCCAGGTCCATATCTTCTTTGAAAGAGGCCGTGCCGTGGCTGAGTGGTTAGACTGCTTGACTCTCACCTGGGTTCGATCCCAGGCAACTGCAAAGTGAGATTTGTGTTCGACAACACGGTGCAGGGACAGGTTTTCTCTGGGACCTCTGGTTTACCCCGCTGTCTCATTCCACCAGATGTTCCATCTTCATTTCATGTACTATGTGCCTGTGATGCCACATGTTGTAAAAGTGGGTATTTAACACTACACATTCTTTGAAAGAAATGAGCCACCAACAATTACCCCCCCAGGGGCCTACTGTGGTAGGTATGGGAATTGGGGATCCCAGGGACCCGAGCCAAATCTCGATTCGATGCCTCTGAGTGGTGAGAGAGCTAATGCCAAATGCCCAAACAAGGTCCACATCTAAGTCTTACCTTAATCTAAGTTAAATAAAGAAATTAAACCAAATTCACAGTAAAGCCAAAACGAAGCCAGAGCAGGCCAGAGAAAAGCCACAGCATAGCCAGAGCGGAACCAGAGTGGTGACAGGAGCCTAACCAGAGCGAAGCCAGAGTTAAGTTACAGTATGAAGTTCATGTGAGGCCAGAGTGAAGCCAGAGCAGGACCAGAGGCAGGCCAGAACCTAGCCAGAGCCAAGTCAAAGTACACCCAGGGCCAAGCCAGAGTTATGTTAAAGAATGAAGTTAGAGTGAGGCCAGAGCAAAGCCAAAGCAGGACCGCAGGTAGGCCGGAGCCTAGCCAGAGCCAAATTAGAGTGAGGTTACAGTGAAGCCAGAGAAGGACCGGGGTAGTGGCCGAAGCCTAGCCAGAGCGAAGGCAGAGCCAAGTTTAAGTGATTTTAGAGTGGAGTTAATGATATATGTCTTAATAATTGGAGCATCCAGTAGCTTCAGAGGTATTTTGTTTTCATACATGAAAATAGTACAATTTACGGTATTGTGACTGGGTTATGTTGATTCGGAAATCTAGTTTGCAGAAATTTAGAACTATTGTTGCAGCAAAAAGCCATGACATTGACAATCAGCTGTCTTCAATGCTGACTCAGTCTTTTGCTGCACGAAAACAAATGAAAGAAATTATTGCGGTACACTTTAATCATCAAGTGTCCCAAGTGTTCTAGAGCCTATCTCTATCTATCTATCTGGTCACGCGCCCGGCTCAAGCTTGTGGCAGCAGCACAGCAATGCCACAAGGTGACACTGCCCTCTCCTCAAGTCTGGTCGTCCCAAACAGCAACATCGTAACGGGCCAGTCAATCCAGGTATACACCCAACATCTTTCCTTGGGGCATCTTCTGAATGCAGATCACACCCGTTAATTCTCTTAACCACCCAGTAAAGTCCTTGGCACGGTTGTTGAAGTTTTGGGCAGCATCCCTTGGTCCGGGTAGGGTGGTACAGCCAGACTAGGTCATCCTGCTGGAACCCTTGGCTGTTGGCTTGATGGTCGTATCGGGTCTTCATGCGGTCGCTCGCCTTCTGGATGTTCTGACGAGCCATCTCGTGCATGTCGTAGAGATGGTCCACCAGGTTCTCCATATACTTGGTTGCTGGCTGTTTTGCATCCAGGGGGCTTCCGAAAGCCAGGTCACAAGAGAGGCGTAACTCTCAGCAGAACATTAAGCTGACATCATCCCAGTGGTGTCGTGTGTTGACGAGTGGTAGGCCAGCAAGAACAGTGGCACCTTAACGTCCCAGTCTCGCTGATGGCTGGCCACGACCTTCCTCAGGTGTTCCTCTAAGATCCTGATGTACCTATCGACCATGCCATCCGACTGTAGATGTAGAGGTGTTGTGCGAGTTTTGTTCACCCCAAGTCTTTCCACTGCCTCATTCATTAGGTAGGACTCAAAATTGGTGCGCTGGTCATTGTGGAGCTCCAACGGCACCCCAAAAAGGCAGAACAGTTGCTCCACGAGGCAGTTGGCAATCATCTTCACCTTCTGGTTTGGGATGGCATACACCTCCGGCCACTTGGTGAAGTAGTCTACGGCCACCATTATTGCCTCGGTCGAATACTGATAATGGTCCAGGTATGTCGACAGTGATGCATTTGAAAGGCGCTCTGACATGTACTACTGCATGCGACCCCGGCTCCTAGTCTGGGGGCTGCGACTTGCTGCGCACACATGACATTGGCAGCACCATCTCTCAGCATCTGCTCGGAGCCTCAGCCAGTAGTAGTGCTGTCAGAGTTAGTCGATCGCTCGGTTTACTCCCAGGTGTCCTCCTGAAGTACCTGTGTGCACTTCCTCCAAGACTTACAGGATCTTATTCTGGGGAGGTACTAACTGTGTTATCTGCATCTTCCCATCGGGTGATTCGCATACCCGGAATAGCACGCCCTCTTTGGCCTTCAGCGAGTCTCATTGGGCCCAGTACCACTTGTACTGCTTCCAGGTGCGATGTCCTCCCAGGTTGGTCTTGCCCTGCCTCCACTTCTCTCAAGAGTGGTCCCAAGTAGGCATCCGCCAGCTGCTCCTGCCTAAGGCCTGTGCTATCACAGGCACTGCCATGACCACTCTGATAGCTGCGGTACGCTACTTCTCTTCCAATCTTGTGCATTGGCCGAACACTTCCGGGCAAGGTTTTCGGGAATGGCCCCTAGGTTGGCGTGGCTCTTCCCTCTACGATGTTCGGAGGTGAAGTTGTACTCTTGCAGCCTCTGGACCATACGGGCTGTCTGCCCCTCCAGGATTCTAAAGCTCTAGCCAAGTTAGGGCAGAGTGGTCAGTCCTCAGGTGGAATAGTTCACCCTACAGGTACTTGTGGAAGTACTCCAAGGTCTTAACTATAGCCAGCAGCTCTCGCCGGGTGACTCAGTAAATCTTCTCTGCTTTGGACAGCATCTTGCTTAGTAGGCCATCACCCGCTCGTGACCGTCCGGGACTTGGAATAGGATGCCTCCAATGCAATGGTCGCTGGCATCGGTGTCCACAATGAAGGTGCCACCTGGTGTTCCTCTGTCAGGCGAGTGAGGGGCTTGGTGATGTTTGAGAACCCCTTTATGAAGTGGCGGTAATAACTGCTCAGCCCCAAGAAACTGCGCAATTCTGGCTTATCCTATGGGTGAGGCCAATCTCTCACAGCCTGTCTTCTCCGGATCTGTGAGACTATGTGGCCCAAGTAGTTGACTTCCTTGAAGATGAACTGGTACTTCTTTCAATCCTCTCACTACTGACTCCATGAGGCATTGGAAGGTAGCTGGTGCGTTGCAAAGACCAAAGGGCATAACTGTGAACTGCCAAAGCCCTTGGCCTGTAGAGAAGGCGGTCTTCACCTTGTCTCTCGGCTAGTATTCTGACTTCAGGTCCAGGGTTGAGAAACACTGCGCACAAGCTTGTCCACGATGTCTTCAATCCGCGGTAAGAGCAAGCAGTCCTTCCTGGAGACAGCCTTTAGCTTCCTGTAGTCCACGCAAAAGCGTAGCTCATCGATCTTCTTCACCAGGACTACAGGGAAACACCAAGGGCTGTCACTCTTCGATTACTCGCCTGGATCTCATGTCCTACAGCATGTCCAGTACCACCGCTTATTTTGCCAGAGAACGCGTATGGGTGGTTGCCGAATACACCAGGCGTCTTCGGTGTCGATGTGATGCAGCACACGGTCCATGCTGCCGTAGTCGATGTCGCCTTGGCTGGAGATGCGCTGGTATCGTCTCAGCCGTTGTCAAATCTTCTCTGGCTGTTCTGCAGTCAGGCGGTCGGCCGCCCTCTCCAGTAAGCCTTCCAGCCGGGGCCCCAGGTGTTGCGTCGTCATCGGCTCCTGGGTCATGTCCATTGGCGATACGCTGACAATGCCCTCGTTCGTCCTCAACTCCGTCCCTGCCTGGATGTCGTGGTCGGTGTCTGTTGGGTTGGGAAGCCTCACCGGCACCTTCTCTCGGCACGGCAACAATGTCCTGGCTACACAGAGTCCATGCACAGGCATCTTCCGGTCCAGTGCCAGGTTCATCCGTTGGCATTCCAGTTGCGCCGTCACCACCACGATCGCTTTTCGCGAACCACTTCTCTCAGAATGGTCTTGCAAATTCCAAGGCGTTCTTCACCTTCATTGAGCTGCTGAACCTTGCTGCCAACGTCGACTGTAGCGTCGTGGCTACTGTGGGCATCCAGTCCCAGTATTAACTCCTCTGCCACCTTTGCGAGAACACCCACAGACGCAAGGCACTACAACCCAAAGTCAACTGCAGCAGATAGCACGCAGTGTCACTCGAGGGGATGGTGGCGACGGCGCCGACGCACCCCTCGCCACGACGGTCCTTACTCGTTTTCCAGCTGCTCTTCATGCTGACGGCTTGGTGACGGCAGTCTCTCCCTAGGTGTCCCGGCTGCCCCCCCCCCCACCAACGCATGCCACTTGGTCTCTGTCGGCGTCCCTGGACTGGTCTTCGGTCTCCATCGTAGCGGGTACTCCTTGTCTTCGAGGTCGGGGTAGCCATCACTCCGGCCGCTTCCATCCTCAATGCGGCCGTTAGTGCCTTGTGGATGGTCTTATAGTTGCCGAGCATTAGGCACTGACGTATCTCGGCACCTCGTACCCCGTCAACGGAGTAGGGGGCTTTTCGGGATATGAATCCGGGTGGGATGTCAACCAAGGCTTTGCTAGCCAGCTGTTCGATTGCCAGTGCGAAATACTGCGTCTCCTCTGGCTGCTGCGTCCTAGATTTTAGTTTTTTGCGGCCAAGCGGTGGTTTCCGAACCGGTTTTCCGCGGCATCCCAGATGTCCTTGGGCATCTGTATGGAACACGTTCAGTACCGCTACGGCACGTCCCTGGAAGCTGGCTATTAGCTGTGCGGCCTCTTCCTCTGGCGGCCACTTGTGCTTGGCCACTGTGTCGAATTGGCGGCGAAAGTCTTCAACCGTTGATGTTCTGTCTTACTTTGTGGTTTAACGAGCGCAGATGTTGTGTCGCGTCCCTCCCGGCGCCTCGGCCTTCAGATCTGCCAGTCTTCTGTCGATGTCCACCATGGCGTCCAGGGACTTGGTGTTGCTGTCGGCCTTTCCCTCAAAGTTGTTAAAGCGAGCAGCCTTCATTTCTGTGGCCAGGTTGTCGTTCGCCAATTTCATTCCCGTGGTTAATTCGGCCTTTATTTCGGTCATCGTCCCATCGAGGTTATCGTTTGCTGTTCTCATTTCTGCCATCTTGGCAGTGAAGCGTTCATGTGCCGTTTCCGTCTTCATAGTGAGGATGTCATTCGCCGTCTTCATTTCTTCCATTTTCGCGGCCAGGTTATTTGCCGCTTTCATTTCTTTCAGCTCTTCTAAGATCTTCGTCAATGCGGCTTCCATCGTCGTGATACCAATTCCTGACACCAATTGTGACTGCTTGGGTTACGTAGATTCGGAAATCTGGTTTGCAGACATTTAGAATTACTTTCGCTGCAGTAAAAAGACGTGAAACTGACAATCAGCTGTCTTCGAGGCTGACTCGGTGTTTTGTTGCACGAAAACAAATGAAAGAAATCACTGCGGGACACTTCAATTGTCGACTGTTGCAATAACCAACAAACAACTGCCATTCCAAACACCTTGGGCTATTTATACCTCCCCAGCCATTATTTCTAGAAAGCCCCAGACCTTTCGAGTACCTAGCAGCAGCAACAATGGGCAGAAGTTCCCGAGCCTCTGTCTCGCGCCTGGCTTCGGCTTGTGACAGCAGCACAACAATGCCACACGGTGAGAATATTCCAGTTCACGCCTAGTATACTCGTTACTGACCTTGACTCCAACCGCTCGGTTTGCCATGAAGTTGCCGAGTTGGTCGCCCATTTGGAAAATGGAAGTTGTATTTGCAGAATAAGTCAAGTAAGCTTCTGGTATAGTCCAACTGTTTCGTCCACACTTGCTACAAAGTCATCCATGAATGTACATTTGTCGATCAATGCAGAAGCCAATGGGTAGTCAACCTGCTTTAGTTCCACGGTTCCTCTCACTGAAGCTGATAGGAGAAACGGTTTGCATGTAAGTCCAAATGATAGATGTTTGAAGCGATAAGCAATTACATTTAAAGTAATTTGGTAATTTTCGTCCCGACATTCTAGGCTGTACCACAGAAACCTTATCAGATCCCTGTCATTTTCATTTAGAGCTTAGAAGGCTTGGTTTCCATCACATACAAGTGCCTTAGAGTATTTTTAAAATCGAAGTAGTGTCCCTAGAATCTCGGAGAGTAGATTTGGACCCATCTCAATAATGTTGTTTTAATGATGGTGACTGTGGTTTGTGTGAAGAGGCATCAAATACAATTCTATGTTTCACTCTGCCCCATCCTTTTGTTTCTTAACTATAATGTGCAGTAAATGGTGTAGGTTGTCACTCTTTTCTTTTATTGCAACTTCCACTTGGTCCTTTTGAATGTATTCCAAATGGTCGTGGTAAAATGGCCTTGAGCTCACCATTTCCTTCCAATTTTCTCTCTGGGAAGCGAAAGCATTGTGTTGCAGTGGTTAGATTATAAGAAAAGAGAATGTCTTGGTTTCTGATGACCCTTCTTCCTGAACACAGTATGAATCTTGAAACTCATTCCTCTTTAGACATCATTGCATGTGGTTGATATTCTGGGATCCAATTGTCTCTAGGTCCCAAAAGTGGCAGACCGATTCGTCTGAAAAACCATTGGTGGCAAAGGATGTTATGTAATGGAACTTGATGCACTGTAATGCTGGGTCGGTTACTGCTAATGTGTCCAAAAATTGTGGAAAGGAGAACCAGTGAAGGTGAAACTCTAATAGGACACTTTGTCACGATCTTCTAGTAGTACCCGCCTGCGGTGCCGTATGTAGTAAAAGCGGGCGTTAAACACTACACATTTCTAGTAGTAGTCTGCTTTTGTAAGTATTTCAATAGGGAGGTCATCCTCGCAATCGCCTAGTCGAGCAGAGGATTATTAATATACTAAAATGAGAGGATTTCTGAGAGAAATTCTTTATTCTTTGACCAATATAACAAAGACAAAACATTACCAATACTTGAATCCCTCTAAGAGAACCAAAGACTGTAATAATTAAACACTAGGGATAGGAGATGGCATGGGTATCTTCAATCTCCCACATATAGTAAAGACACAAAAAATCATCTTTTGTTCTCCACCTCACTATTGTTACCCAAACAGCAAGCCCACGATGCCAATCAATAAATGTAGGCCGGCGGAGGGAGGGGAGACAGGAGGGGTAGCTGAGTCTTCGTTTACCCCTCCTCCTGCCACTCGAAGTGACACGAAGCTTCGAGAATGTTTTTCCCCTCCATAAAAGGAGATTCGGGAAACTTCGGCGCCGATCGATACCGGAAGCGACAGTCAGTTGTGTGTAGTGTTGTTATGGCGTGCGTTGTATAAGTAGCGTCGAGCGTACGTGTAGATTGATATTGGAAAATCAACTAATTGTGTACACTAAATTGTAATTGTTAACAGTGTATTGCTACGAAAATAAAGTGCAATTTTTTTGTGTTTGTAACCTCGACTTTTTATTTCACGAACCCACAAAGTCACAACTGGTGTCAGGAAGCGGGACGATAACATCACCGAACATTACGGCCATGGAATCGGCATTGGAAAGGCTTTTAGCGAAGATGAACGAGTTAACAACAAAAACAAAAGCGGCAAATAACAACTTGGCCACGACAATGACGGCAAAGATGGCCGAACTGACCACAGAAATGAGGGCAGCGAACGACAGCCTGGCCACGGAGATGAAAGCGGCAAACGAGGCCCTTGCCGTGAAGTTTGAAGAACAGTTGGCCGGCGTGAGGGATAACGTGACGGAGCTGGGCAAGCGGATAGGCCAGGTGGACGAGCGCGTCGAGGACCTAGCGAGCCGCGTTGACGACCTGGAGGGAAAGGCCGACAGCAGCGTCAAGTCCCTGAACGCCATAGTAGAGGACGTCGTCGGCAGGAAACTGAAGGATTTGAAGGCCGACGCGCCGGGACGCGACACAACATCTGCGCGCGTCAAACCGCCGAATTATGACGGCGCGTCAACATTTGAGGTCTTACAGATGGTCACCGGAGGAGGCCAGCCTCCAGGGACGGGCCGCGGAAGTCCTAAACGCGGTGCAGACAACGGCGGCGCCCAAGGACATCTGGGAGGCCCTGGAGAATCGTTTCGGGAACCATCGCTTAGCCGCAGCGTACCGCAGCCAACTAAAGGCAAGGTCACAGCAGCCGGGGGAGACGCTGCAGGAGTTCACCATAGCGATTGAGCAGCTGGCTAGCAAGGCCTTCGTTGACCTGCCACTGGAGTTCGTATCCCGGGAAGCCGCCTACAACTTTGTCGACGGGGTACGGGACTCGTCAGCGCCTAATGCTCGGCGATTATAAAACCATCCACGAGGCGCTGGCAGCGGCATTAAGGATGGAGGCGGCCAAGGTAGAATCTATCCCGTCGAGAACGAGGAGTGTCCGCTACGCCGGAGACAAAAGACCAGCTGAGGGACGCCGGCGAACACCTAGTGGCCTGTGTTGGGGGTGTGGACAGCCCGGGCACCTGCAGAGACTGCCCACACCAGAAAGAGCAGCCGGAAAACGAGTAAGGGCCGTCGTGGAGAGGGGCATGTCGGCGCCATCACCACCATCCCCTCGAGTGACACTGCGCGCCGTCAGCCGCCGTATGGATGACAGCCTCATCGCGGACGGTTGGGTAAGAGGAAAGCCGTGCCGCGTGCTGGTGGACACTGGGGCGGCCGTTACCATCATTAGACCTGACGTGGCGAAGGGTGTGCCGACAAGGGAGGCGAGCCGACCATACCAGCTTGTCACGTCATCGGGCGACACCTTGCCTGTGGAGAAGGAGGCCCTGCTGGAGCTGACCTTGGGACGGAGTGCCGTGCGTCTGTGGGTGTTCGTCGCGAAGGTGGCTGAGGAGGTGATTCTGCGACTGGATGCCCTCAGGAGCCACGAGGCGACGGTCGACGTCGGCAGGAAGGTCCTGCGGCTCAACGGAGAAGAGGTTATACTCCGTCAACCCGAAGAGCGCCTTGGAATCGGTAGGGTCATCTTGAACGAAGACGTGGTTGTCCCCGCGAGCGAGGTGATGGTGACGGCGCAACCAGAAGGCCAAACAGCAGGTTGGGTCCAGAGTCTGCAGGAGTACAACTTCACCTCGGAACATCGCAGAGGGAAGAGCCACGGTAACGCGGACGCTATGTCCCGAAGACCCTGTCCAGAAGAGTGCGGCCAATGCACAAGAGTGGAGGAGAAGGAGAGTGCCGCAGCAGTTCGAGTAGTCACGACAGTGCCTGCGGATGGCTGGGATAGCGCAGGCCTGCGGAGGGAGCAGCTGGCGGACGCAGACTTGGGGCCACTCTTGAGGGAAGTGGAGGCAGGGACGAGACCAACCTGGGAGGACATCGCACCGAGGAGCGCCACCTACAAGTCTTATTGGGCCCAATGGGACTCGTTGAAGACCAGAGAGGGCATGCTGTTCCGGGTTTAGCCCAGAGGTTCTACTCCCATTAGTCCTGAACCCGTAGGAACTGGACCCGGGCCTCCTTCAACCAGGGAGTATCCGAGCTGTCCCAAAGGGCGCTCGGCGTCCTCTGAGGTGCTTTCCATAGGGCAAGACCTAGAGACTAACAAGCCTCCCCATCTGGTCCTATGGACTCAAGACGGGATGGAAGTGGATACGCCACTTACGCGCGTCAACACTCAAGGTGAAGACTACCGAAAAACCTCGGTGGGGCCGCCTGGTGATCTAGCACACCTTCTACTAGCTTTGCAGGCTAGTACCCGGGGCACTTAATGGCTTCCCTCAAACCCCGTCCGAAGACGTACCCGATTCCCACGGGTTTCGGGAACACACTGCCCCCTCGAGTCCATCCCAATCAGAACAACACCCGAAGGAGGGGCTCGGCTGTTCGGCCCGAGGTTCCTCTAGCAACGTCAAAGGTACCACGAGTGCTAAGGGTCCGCAGCGCCCGCACTTTGGCAGCTGAAAGGGACGGATCCCTTCCCCTACGGGAGCTGTTCCGGGTATGGGAATCACCCGATGGGAAGACGCAGAGGGAACAGTTGGTACTTCCCCGGGGTAAGGTCCCGGAAGTCTTGGAAGAAGTGCACGCCGGTACTTCAGGGGGACACCTGGGAGCGAACCGGACGATTGACAAACTACGGCAGCGCTACTACTGGCTGAGGCTCCGAGCAGACCCTGAGAGATGGTGCCGTCAGTGTTACGTGTGCGCTGCGAGTCGCGGCCTCCAGACTAGGAGCCGGGGTCGCTTGCAACAGTACAACGTCGGAGCGCCATTCGAACGGATCGCCGTTGACATTGCTGGACCGTTCCCAATATCCGACCGAGGCAACAAGTACCTGATGGTGGTCGTGGACTACTTCACTAAGTGGCCGGAGGTGTATGCCATTCCGAACCAAGAGGCAAGGACAATCGCAGACTGCCTCGTGGAGCAAGTGTTTTGCCGATTTGGGGTACCTTTAGAGCTGCAGTGACTAAGGCACTAATTTTGAGTCCAACCTGATGAAGGAGGCACTAGAGAGACTTGGGGTTAACAAGACCCGCACAACACCTCTACATCCCCAGTCGGATGGCATGGTCGAGAGGTACATCAAGACCTTAGAGGAACACTTGAGGAAGGTCGTGGCCAGCCATCAGCGAGACTGGGACGTCAAGGTGCCACTGTTCTTGCTGGCCTACCGCTCATCAACACACGACACCACGGGGATCACGCCAGCCAGCTTAATGTTCGGCCGAGAGTTACGCCTCCCCTGTGCCCTGGCTTTTGGTAGCCCTCCGGGGGTGAGACAGCCAGCGACCGAGTATGTGGAGAACCTGGTGGACCACCTCCACGACATGCACGAGATGGCTCGCCAGAACATCCAGAAGGCGAGCGACCGCATGAAAACCCGGTACGACAGGCAAGCCAACAGCCAAGGGTTCCAGCAAGGTGACCTGGTCTGGTTGTACCGCCCTACCCGGACCAAGGGACGCTGCCCGAAGCTTCAGCAGCCATGGCAAGGACCGTACTGTGTGGTGAAGAGGATTAACGACGTGGTCTACCGCATCCAGAAGGTGCCCCGAGGAAAGATGTTGGTGGTACACCTGGATCACCTGGCCCGCTACGATGGCGCTGTTCAGGACGACCAGCCTTGAGGGAGCAGTGTTACCCAAACGGCAAGCCCACGATGCCGATCAATAAATGTAGGCCGGCGGAGGGAGGGGAGACAGGAGGGGTAGCTGAGTTTTCGTTTACCCCTCCTCCTGCCACTTGAAGTGACACGAAGCTTCGAGAATGTTTTTCCCCTCCATAAAAGGAGATTCGGGAAACTTCGGGGCCGATCGATACCGGAAGCGACAGTCAGTTGAGTGTAGTGTTATGGCGTGCGTTGTGTAAGCAGCGTCGAGCGTACGTGTAGATTGATATTGGAAAATCAACTAATTGTGTACATTAAATTGTAATTGTGAACAGTGTATTGCTACGAAAATAAAGTGCAATTTTTTTGTGTTTGTAACCTCGACTTTTTATTTCACTAACCCACAAAGTCACACTATTCTAATTGCAAAAGTAAATGATAAGGGTGTGGTCACATATTTGCAATCAAAACTTTGAACAATTTTATTTTTTATGTAACCATACATATAGAGGAAAATGGTACATGAACTTATACTTCAGCGTAATGTCAGAAAGTTGCTGTTGAAGTCTGCACCCCTTGAATTCATTCACATTCAGCTAACAAGGCAAAAGTTAAATCTATTACAAGGAAACACTGAAAAACAAAAATTGGAACACTAAAAATAAATAAATTATGTGTGCAAAATTTAACAAAATAATATTGCAGACATTGCTCTGGCACAGTTCTATAAATAATACACGTAACTTTTGGAATAAAATTGGAGGTATATCTAGCTGATACAGAAACAGAAGCTAGAGATGTAATTGACTGATTGCAAAATATGCTCTTTTAGAAGTGAACCTTTATTTTAAAACAGGTAAGTGAAGTGTATGACAAATTATTCTAATGTAATAAAATAGTAATTTAAAATCATTAAACAGAATTATTTTAGGAAAATCCAAACTTTAACTCAATTCTTCTCAAAACTACTAAAATGTCACTGATGGACTTTCTGTTGTAGCCAAATTGCAATAGAAAATGCTACATTTTTGTAAATATGTGCTAAAAACTAATTATCAAAACAGTTGTGCCATGGCAAATATTTCCTTACCTACCTGAAAGAAATCATATTTGAGAAAGTCTCTTAGAGGTTTATAAGATGGAATGGTCCACCATGCATTGTGATAAAAATTGAGACCTCCAAGCAAGATCACCAAAATCAATGCACTTAATTTTGTTTTGTAGCCAATGGTCACCAGTACCATCAGAATTGATCCCAATATATCCTGAAAAATCTGAAACAAGTTTTTACATCTTTAATTAGTAAAATTAACATTTACTCATTTGGTCAATCCAAATTAAAGAATGTTACAAAATTATCCAACAACTTTAAAAACTGCAGAAAAGAATTATATTACAGTGGATACCTGCACATTGTGGAATTGATGGAAATGAATCAGCTGATTTTCTTGCCAAAAAAGGTGCAAATTTAATTCAGAACAAAAGTAAAAACTTACCCTTTACATCCATAAAAAGATTAATAAAAAACAAGTATAAAAACAAACAAAACCAATCAATATCGAACAAAGCCAAAGATAAAAAATGGAACATTTTAATTATAAGTCCAGAAATTATTCCAGAAATCCCACGTAAAGCTGCAGTAGCAAATTTTAGATTACTTACGGAACATGATTATTTGGCCAAACACTTACACAGAATAGGAATTTATAAAAGTCTAAATTGTCCTCTGTGCAACAAAGAAGAGGAAATGACTGAAGAAGATCTTTCAACCTGTGAAGTCCTACCTGCCGGACCCACTACACAGAAATATTGGAGAGCAAGAGAGCTAATGGCTTCATTGCCAAAGTCTAGCATTTGAAAACATTTGCTCATTTTGACAATCAAATTAAGTCTCCTGTGATTACATAAACCTTGTAAATATGGTAAGATTCACCAGCATTTTAAGCAAATAAACATATGAAGAGCATCAAAACAAAACAGTAACTCCACCCGAGTACAAAATCCTTTTTGATATGGATAGCACTGAATCAAACTGCATAATCCATTTCTTTTACACAGCATGCCATCACTTCAAAATACAGCAGTTACTTCAGAAAGTGCTTTGTTCACTGGGACAAGCAGAACAAACTGCATTGTTTTACCAAAGCAGAGAATAGCTTAGGCGACACTGCATGCACACTTGCCTTTGAATGCTGTGTTTGCAGAACTAGAAATGCATGTCTACTGCCAAACAATATCTATTGCTTTCTCAGTCCTCTCAGCAATATTACATCATGCTAAATGAATAAATAAATGAAAGCCAAACTGCTTACTGAGATATGAAACTGTATCAAGGAAGCATTAAACTTGTGTTCAGGTCCAGAATAAAGTGGTAACTTTAATCCTTTCTACTACCCTTCGCAATGGGGTTGTGCTGAGACCAAAAATAGTCCCTAGTAAAATTTCTTTTTTATGTGAAAAGGTACACTTAACTCTTAGAATGGAATATGTCTTGCAGGCGGATATAACTTCATTTTTTGATACTAGATGGCACATTTATGAATTTTGCACACATATCACTTCAGGGAGTCTCCATTCAGGTTTTGCCTGCAGTGAGAGCATATAGTCCATTACATCAAGCGATTGTTGCAACCAGAACATGCCATTTTGTTCACGGAACATGTCGCCTGACAGATGGATATTCCTCACAGGGCAAGTAAAAGTACCCAATGTCTCTTAGATGGATGTTCCTTGTAACGTAAAAAGCATTAAATTTAAAGGGAGTCGATTAATGACACTAAACAACACTTTTAAATTTTTCCGGAACATGTTTCAGAGACTTTGCCTCCATCCTCAACCGGCCATCAACTGGTTTTCATTGGTGTTGTTGATGATATTTTGTCATAGGTCTCCTCTGGTGGCGGTTCAAGGAACTTTCTGAACAAATCTTTCTGGGTTTCAGCAATTCAGCAGGAGGAATTAGCAAAAAGTATTAAGGATGATGATGATGATGATGAAGAAGAATCAATCATGTCTGCTAAATTATCATATGGGTGGCATCATCAAATACGTGGAAAGAAAGAACTTCAGATTCTAAAATGTTGGTTTATTATGAATATTTCAGGCAGTTTCAAACTTTGGTTATTAAGAAAGAACATTCAGCGGGAACACAAAGCTTGTTAACTTCTTTCTTCTTTCCAAATAAACTCATGTAAACAGAATTTTCTTACTAATATAATATGCACAGAAATATTTTACATTTACATCATGCAAGAAGTATAACTTTTTCTCTTAAATGTTCATTATACTGTCAGCAATTGCACTTTTTTTTTTGTGTTGGAGCTGCCACAAGTCAGTGCTGGGCGTCTGCACAGGAAAGAAAGAGACAAATAGTGGAGTGCAGAATTGGATACTTGCTGAAAGAGAGAGAAAGAGACAGAGGTAATTCAATCTTTCTCTCGCTACATCACGATTGTTATCGAATGATCGACTGCATTCTAGAACAATGACTGGCGGTATAAAAACCCTGTAAATTGTTACAGTGTAGTCAGTTGTTAATTGAGTTGTTAGTGGTGTAGTTGTATGAGTTGTTAGTGGTGTAGTTGTATGAGTTGTGTGATGGTTATTGCAACAGTGGATATTCAAAGTGTACCGCAGTGATTTCTTTCGTTTATATGCAGTTGAGAATGAGATGAACTTGAAGACTGCTATTGTGTTTGTCACGTCTTTTTACTGCTGAAAGGGGTGTACAAATTAATGTTCAATGCAATGAAGAGTATTTTAAATTTCTGCAAACAAGAACTTAATTCTACGAACCCACAAAGTCACAATTGGTGTCAGGAGTGGAACACAACGATGGAAGCTGTAGATCCTAGAAGCGCTGGAGAAATGAGAACAGCTAATGACTCCCTCGCTGCGAAGATGAAAGCGGCAAATAATCTGGCCGCGGAGCTAAAAGAAACGAAGACAGCGAATGACACCCTCGCTGCGAAGAAGGAAGCGGCAAATAACAACCTGGCCGCAAAGATGACCAAAATTAAGGCCGAATTAGCCACAGAAATGAAGGCTGCGAACGATGCTCTCGCCGCCAAATTCGAAGAGCAGTTGGTCGGCGTGAGGGATGACGTCATGGAACTGGGCAAGCGGATGAGCGCCTCAAAGACCTGGCTAAACGCGTTAATGACCTAGAGTGAAAGGTGGACAGCAATACCAAGTTCCTGAACGCCATGGTGGAGGACGTCGTTGGCAGAAGACTTAATGATCTGAAGGCCGACGCGTCGGGACGCGACACATCTACACGCATCAAACCACCGAAGTACGAGGGCACGTCAACGTTTGAAGTCTTCCGCCGCCAATTCGACACAGTGGCCAAACACAAGTGGTCGCCAGAAGAAGAGGCCGCACAGCTCTCACAGTCCTCCAGGGACGGGCCGCAGAGATGTTGAACGCGGTCCACACAGCGGCGGCGCCCGAGGACATCTGGGAGGCCCTGGAACACCGGTTCAGAAATCAACGCTTGGCCGCAGCCTACCGCAGCCAACTGAAGTCTAGAACGCAGCAGCCAGGCGAGACGCTGCAGGAGTTCGCCCTGGCAATCGAACAGCTAGCCAGCAAAGCCTAGGTCGACATCCCACCCAAATTCGTATCCCGAGAAGCCACCTACACCTTCGTCGATGGGGTACGCAACGCGGATATACGTCAGCGCCTAACGCTCGACGACTACAAGATCATCCGTGAGGTGATTACAGCCGCATTAAGGATGTAGGCGATCAAGGCGACGGCTACCCCGACTTCGAGAACAAGGAGTATCCGCTACAATGGAAACCGAAGATCAGTCCAGGGACATCGACGAAGACCAAGTGGCGTGTGTTGGGGGGGGAGGGGCAGCTAGGATACCTGGAGAGACCACTGCGAGGGAGAGCAGCCAGAAAATCCAGTAAGGATCGGCCATGCGCGCCGTTAGCCGACTTATGGATGACAGCCTCATCGCGGACTGTTGGGTGAAGGGGAGGCCGTGCCGCGTGCCTGTGGACACCAGGGCAGCCGATGGTGACCATCATAAGACCTGACATAGCCATGGGTTTGCCGTCAATAAAACCGAACCGACCATACCAGCTAGTTACAGCATCGGGCGACACCTTGCCTATGGAGAGGATGCCCTGCTGCAGTTGACCTTAGGGCAGAGTGCCGTGCGTCTGTGGGTGTTCGTTGCGGAGATGGCTGAGCAGGTTATACTGGGACTGGATGCCCTCAGGAGCAACGAGGCGAAGGTCGACGTCGGCAGAAAGGTTCTGCGGCTCAATAGAGAAGAGGCGATACTTCGGCACCCCGAAGAACGTCTTGGTATCTGCAGGATCATTCTGAGAGAAGACGTGATTTTCCCCGGGAGAAACTAGCCCCGGCTGGAAGGTTTACAGGATAGGGTGGCCGACCACCTAATCGCAGAACAGCTAGAGAAGGTTTGACAACTGCTGGGACGATACCAGCGCATCTTCAGCCAACGTCGACTAAGGCCGCACGGACCGGGTGCTTCACCGCATCGACACAGAAGACGCCTGACCTATACGGCAACCATAAGACAAGTTCCGCTGGCAAACCAGCGGCACGGGACATGCTGGAGGGCATGAGATCCAGGGGAATCATTGAAGAGTCTGACAGCCCTTGGTGTTTCCCTGTAGTCTTGGTGACGAAAAAGACCGGCAAGCTCTACAGGAAGCTGAACTCTGTTACAAGGACTACTTCCCCTTACTCCGGAATGAGGACAATCTGGACTCGCTTGCTGGTGCGCAGTGGTTCTCGACCCTGGAACTGAAGTCGGTTTACTGGCAGGTGGCTCTAAATCCGAGAGACAAGGAGAAGACGGCGTTCTCGACAGGCCAAGGGCTTTGGCAGTTCACAGATACGCCCTTTGGTCTCTGCAACGCACCAGCTACCCTCCAACACCTCATGGAGTCACTAATAAGAATACTGACTTATGACGCCTATACCTTAACATCATCGTCGGCAAGACATTCGAAGACCATCTTGACAAATTCAGAAAGGTGCTACATAGACTAGAGGCGACCAACCTGAAGCTGAACGTGAAGAAGTGCCAGCCTTTCCGTAAGGAAATCAACTACTTGGGCCACATAGTCTCACCAATCGCAGTGGCCACAGGAGGCAGAAGACACAGGCCGTGCGAGATTGGCCTCGCCCAAAGGATAAGCGAAAATTGCGCAATTTCCTGGGGCTGTGCAGTACTTACCGCCAGTTCATAAAGGGTTTCTCCAACATCGCCAAGAACCTCACTCGCCTGACGGATGAACACCGGCATTATGTGTGGACGGAGGACGCCGAAGGCACTTTCCAACAGCTGAAGAGGACACTTTGCAGTGCTCCTATTTTGGGATTCCCACAACCAGGCAGCACCTTCATTGTGGACACCGACGCCAGCGACCATTGCATTGGAAGCGTCCTATCCCAAGTCCTGGACAGCCACGAGCGGATGATAGCCTACAACAGCAAGATGCTGTCCAAGGCAGAGAAGAACTATTGCGTCACCCGGCGAGAGCTACTGGCGGTAGTGAAGACCTTGGAGCACTTCCACAAGCACCTGTGCGGTCAGCCATTCCACCTGAGGACAGATACTTAGCTTTAGAAAACTGGAGGGCCAGACAGCCCGTTGGGTCCAGAGGCTGCAGGAGTATGACTTCACCTCCGAACATCGTTGAGGAAAAAGCCACGCCAACGCAGCCGCCATGTCCCGAAAACCCTGCCTAGAAGAGTGCGGGCAATGCACAAGAGTAGAAGAGAAGGAGCGTGCCGCAGCTGTCAGATTAGTCATGGCAGTGCCTGCGGACGAATGGAATAGCGCAGGCCTGAGTGAGCAGCTGGCCGATGCAGGCCACTCTTGAGAGAAGTGGAGGCAGGTACAAGGCCAACCTGAAAGGACATCGCACCCAGAAGCGCTACATACAAGTCGTACTGAGCCCATTGGAACTCGCTGAAGCCTAGAGGGCGTGCTGTTCCGGTTATGGGAATCACCCGATGGGAAGACGCAGAGATAGCAGTTGGTACTTCCCCGGAGTAAGACCCCGGAAGTCTTGGAGGAAGTGCACGCCGGTACTTCAGGACACCTGGCAGCAAACCGAACGATAGACAAACTCCGGCAGCGCTAATACTGGCTGAGGCTCCGAACAGACGCTGAGAGATGGTGCCGTCAATATCACGTGTGCGCAGCAAGTCGCGACCCCCAAACGAGAAGTCGGGAACGGTAGCGCCTTTCGAACGCATCGCTGTCGACATAGCCGGACCATTCCCAGTGTCCGACCGATGCAACAAATACCTGATGGTGGCCGTGGACTACTTCAATAAGCGACCGGAGGTGTATGCCATCCCGAACCAGGAGGCGAAGACGATCACCGACTACCACGTGGAGCAACTGTTCTGCAGTTTTGGGGTGCCGTTAGAGCTCCACAGCAACCAGGGCGTCAATTCTGAATGTCACCTGATGGAGGCACTGGGAAGACTTGGTGTGAACAAGACCCGCAAACACCTCTACATCCACCTTCGGACGACATGGTCGAGAGATACAAGACCCTGGAAGAACACCTGAGGAAGGTCCTGGCCATCCATCAGCAAGACTGAGACGTCAAGGTGCCACTGTTCTTGCTGGCCTACCGCTCGTCAACACACGAAACCACTAGGATGACACCAGCAAGCTTCATGTTTGGCTGAGAGTTACGCCTCCCTTGTGATCTGGCTTTTGGGAACCCTCCGAGTATGTGGAGAAACTCATCGACTATCTCCACAACATGCATGAAATAGCTCGTAAGAACATCCAGATGGCGAGCGACCGCATTAAGACCCCGTACGACAGGCAAGCCAACAGCCAAGGATTCCAGCAAGGTGACCTGGTTTGGTTGTACCACCCTACCCAGACCAACGGACGCTGCCCAAAACATCAACAACCGTGGCAAGGAGCGTACCGGGTGGTAAAGAGAATTAACGACGTGGTCTAGAGCATCCAGAAGGTAAGATGTAGGTTATACACCTGGATCGTCTGGCCTACAATATTGGTGCTGTTCGGTACCCGCGACAAACCAGTGCCGAGCGCGCGCGTAGGAAAGTAAGAGACAGTAGCGTGCAGAATTGGACGCTTGCCGAGAGAAAGAGAGACAGATAGTTCGGTCTTTCTGTCGCTGCGTAGCGATTGTTATCGAACGATCGACTGCATTCTAGAACAATGATTGGAGGTGTAAAACCCCCGTAAAGTGTTAAAGCGTTAATTGAGTTATTAGTGTAGTTGTGTGAGTTGCGTGATGGTTACTGTGACAGTGGACATTTGAAGCGTACTGCAGTGATTTCTTTCGCTTGTTTACGTGAATATGAGAACAAGACGACCTTGAAGACTGCTATGTATGTATGTACGTCTTTTTACTTCTGCAAGCAGTGTACAAAGTTACTGTTTACTGCAATCTGCAAACAATATTTTTAATGCTACGAACCCACAAAGTCACAATACGTTATGCTTAAACAGGCTTACAGTTTTATGATACCCTTTCGCCCCCATGATACCCTTTCAGGATGCAGGCTGTAGCGGTAGGCTTATCTGACGCTTGCTGTATTACAGATAAGCCTACCGCTACAGCCTGCATCCCGTTTACCGGCAATCTATCCAGCAGAATCAGCAGAATTCTCGTCAAATACAACATCAGGACCACCCACACGCCACCTACGAAGATTAAACAGCTGTTGAGACCAGTGAAAGACAAACTGGACTTCCAAGTTCCGGGAGTGTACTGCATTCCCTGTGAATGTGGAACACCGTATATAGGACAAACAGGAAGGACCATCACTACCAGAATAATCAAGCATGAACGGAGGATTCATTTAATGTAACCTGAGAAGTCTGGGCTGGCAGAGCATTGTTTTGATAATGACCATAGAGCCAATTTTTAGGAGACAACCATCTTGGCAAAATGCAACAGTTACTGGGAGTGGAGAATTAAGGAGGCTTTGGCGAGCACTTTTGCTCTGAAAGGAGCATGCTTAATCGAGATGCTGGATTTCAGTTCAGCTCCTCTTGGAAACCGGCCTTAAGAATGGAAATCCGTCGAATTAAGAAGCAAAAATCAATACAGCTTGATAATCAAGTTAAGTAGTTACGTTTCTTTGACACAATTTTCTATACTCACGCCATCTCCTGACCTGGCATTTAATTTACTGAAAACAGTCTTTTGTTCAGTAATGCGAATTTTGATACTGTTTTTTCTTTGTTTATAGTTGTGTTATATCCAGTATTTCATTTGTGGTTATAATATTTTATAAATATCCTGATGATGGAAGAGATGCACACTCCTGTAACGTTGATATCTAATCATCTTTTCACCTGGCTGGCTGCCCGAGAAGAAAGTGAGCGCATTCGTCGCCAGGAAAGCTTCAGGTCTTGTTTAACATCTAAGTTATTGTGCCATTTATTGAAATTTGGAGATCTAATCATTTTTTCATACTATAAAATAGCTACAAGTATTTTCAGATATAAGTGGAAACCAGTTTATGCAACATTCCAAGAGGGCAAGAATTTCCAGAACTAATGCCTGATATAATCATACCATTTAAAAACTGGACTCTGTTATCACCTGAGTATTAAGAGTTGTGGACTGCAAAAAAGAAAAAGAAAATGGGTTACAAAAGTACAAAAAAAAAAAAAAAAAAAATGAATTCAGAATGAATGTTCTAATGACTGTTCTAATGACCTGCAGAGCAACATTAACTTAAAGTGTTGAAGTGCATAAGGAGCAAACAGCAGATATAAGCGTAAACTGCAGACATTACAAGATTCATTCATTCGTGAGGGAAGGAAGGAAGGAAAGAATGAAAGAAGAAAAGAAAGAAATGAGGGAGGGAGGGAGGGAGGGAGGAAGGGAGGGAGGGAAGGAGGAAAGGAGTAGATTAGTCTTCAGGATCCATATTAAGCTTGAAGTTCTATCTTACCTGTATAAATGATATTTCAAAACGCAGAAGTGTAATGAACATGAAAGCCAACAGAACTCTTCCAGTAAGTTGCAAATAATTCTTAGGCTTGTTATCACCTGAAACAGAAATATCACTTATATGCTATGCACATGCATTTTTTCCTTGCATGCTTTGTATTGTTACTCTATTAATTTTTAACATTTAAAGTTTAATTCATTGCATTTAAACAGTAACCAAAATTTTCACGGGGTTGACTGCTGAGTTTATCTTCCAGGGTACAAGTTCTTTTACATACTGTTGTCACGATAGCCCTTTAAGGATTGCTTATACTTCTTTGACGTTATCTTTGTAGTTTCACTTTAAACTCCTTTATATATCCAAACAAAAAACTGGCACTTTTTCTTCATTCAAATTTAGCCTAAGCTTTGCATTGGACTACCAGTACTTCTACCTTACAGTATTGTGACACAGCTTTCATGGGGTGATCTGGGTGTGGCCTTTGGCAGTGGTCAGTGCACATATGACTGAATGGAGTAAGGAGCTTGCAGCTAACATAAGTTCAAGAAGCACAATCATGATGCAAGGAGATATTTCTGGGTATTTGCTTTCTTTTTCTAACAGCTAACTCACTGAGCTCTGATGGATATACCACCAGATGTTATTTCCAGAGAGGTAGCCCAAGCATTATAGCTAGGATAAAAGAAATGGAACAGTAGTGGGAGGTGAAACAGCAGCTTCTGGCAAAACTACATTAACCTCCTCATTGAAGCAGCAAACACGATGACTGTAAAGTCACTTCAACCAAGAATAGTGAAAACTAATAAAGGCTGGAATGAAAAAAAAAAGCACACTGGCACTGCCATCACCTTGCTGTAACACAAAACACCACAGCTAATCTCTGTTTCATATAACCTTGCCCCGCTGAAATGTATCACTCCGCGTTCAACAACCCTTCCCCTCGCCCTAATTGGCTAATGCTTTCGCGTCATAGGCCATAGGCCGTGCCTTCCCATCACATTTAAACCTGCAGTAAATGTCGTAATAATTGCCGGGAATATAAATAAAATCCTACAAAAATCATACAAATAAGGATATGAAGACATGCAAAAATACAAGTTTATAATGAACTGAGCAAATTGAAACAGAATGACTGAGCAATGAAACTGAAAGAGTTTATAATGAAAGGCCTTTGGCCTTTTCCACTGAGATTTTTTTAACCAGCACACATACCTTTCAAAAATGCTTGTCTTTCAGTCTTAAAAGTCGTGTCACACCATACTTTACTTTTCGTGTGTTCTTCGTGTATATTTAGCGATTTGTATCTCGGTGCAGTGTGGTTGTCCTTAAATAGCGTCTTTGCCACACAGCAATATCGCCTCTGTCTTTTAGCACATTTTTCTTGCCTCTTTTTTCATTCACAAATCCCAGCTGTATAAGCAATCTGCTGAAATTTGGTAAATCTGCATCCTCATTTACAGCAGACGAAATGTTACTTATGTTAGGGAGTTCGTTTCTAAAGAAAAACCACACACATGACCACGCACAACACTTTTCACGTATTTTCTCCGAGCACGCATTTTTGTTTATTCCTGCTTTTGCCGGGAGTGGTAAGTTTTCCTGTTTCCTCAATTACATGTCACGATGTTCCTACGGATCTAACACTCACACCTGTAACTTCAGTGCACAGCTGCTCGACTTCTCTCACTGACAAAGACGGATTCTTCTCTGTGAGTGCATTAAACACATGCAACACAATTCTTTTTTCGCCTGTTTGTAAATAATTATCCTTGCGATACTTCAGCGAAAAACTGGCGGTAGACTCTGCCATTATACATATAATAAGTACATGCGCAATAAACGATCAATAAAATAATTTAGCTCCCGCACTCTCGAATGGCGATGCATGACTAATCCAGTTCAAAACAAGGTCAGTGATAAAAGTCATATAAACAAATGTCACCACTACCGCTAAATCACGTGCTATCGTACCATGTGATTGAGAGCAAAGGAACCTCCTCTTTACTTCGTTTAAGAATTAACATGCATTTCAGATAAATCAACTATGTTGTGTAATATATTTAATTAAAACAGTTACGAAAATATAAATTTGACAATTCTCTTCCAACATATAATGATATATCACCATGTTAAATAATGAACTAATTTTTACCGCACGACGGTCATTACCACAACAGCAACCAATGAGAGGTGATTAGGTCACGTGACCATTAAGAGATACTGGGCAAGGGTATGTTGAGCATGATCTGGAAATGCACGAATAGAATGGAAACATTTCTGCAGGGTACTGGTAAACAAAGGAGCTTCACTATTGCCAGGCCCGATGTGATGCAGGCAATTACATGGAAGGACCAATCAGGCTATGAACTCCCTCAGATAAAACCCTGCCCAAGAGAGGAAGCTCACTTGAGTTCACCTTTGGCGGTAGCATGCTACTATATTTGTTGCTTGAATTACAAGAAAATCATTCTGGGGCCAGATGCCCTTCAGTTATTCAATGCAGGTGCAAGTCAGACACCTCAAAGTACCCATAACCTCCCCTATCCAAATCCCAACCTCAACCTGCCCGTGGTGCAATCTGCTTTTACCAATGAGGCTCTGGGGACCGAGCGAGCGGTATAACTACATCAGAAATAGAAGAAATGCTATTTAACCTCTTACGCTGGCCTGTCACGGCATACAAATGTTCCACAATTGGTGCTTATGAGAAATGTCAATGGACTTTAAAACTCCTCCCGGCCAGGTCTGATGGACCCATAAACCAAAGACAGGTGTGGCCCTCCAGACATATTGGGGGTTAAAGTGAGTGGATGATGTAACCATCATTACAAGCAAAAGATTGGTGACCACTTAAAAAATGGTTACATTTATGCTACTTAAAACATGACAAGTCCTTCAGATAAATTTTCCGGAGGTAAAATAGTCCCCCGTTCGGACATCCGGGTGGGGACATCTGCAGGACCTCAATTATAGAACACCCTCAAAATTCTCCAATGGAATGCAGGAGGACTTTCTCAGAGTAAAAAAATGGAACTTCAAAAAGTCATAGAAGGAAAAGAAATAGACTTTAGATCTTATCTACAAGAATGGGGATTGCCCCACATACCTACACTATAATGGCCAGTGCACTAATCCAGACCTATTATTAGTATCTTCAGATTTAAAAGATAAGACAACATGTGAAATCATTAAACACATAGGATCTGATCATAGAGCAGTTATTGCATCCAGAATACTTCATGTCACACAAAATATTAGCAGGCCAAAGTTGAAATACTCTTGGAATTTTAGAAAAGCAAATTGGACAACATTTACTGAGGAAACTGAACAAAATCCTTACTCCACTCAACATGACGCATCTGTAGATAAACTCAATAAAACAATAACAAATATAATTCTTGAAGCAGCAAAAAAAATGGATCCAAAGAGGAAAAACAAAAAATTACAAACCCCCTTGGAATACAGAACTATCAAAGTTAAAAGAAGAAAGGGACATAGCAAGGTAAAAAGCAGAATTGTCCAATAACCCAACAGATACACAGGAATGGCCAAGAAAGGCAGCAAAACGTAAAAAAGAAATTCATATTGCCAAAAAAGGAAGGGGAAAAAAAAAGCTTTCAGTGAATTTATTGAAAAAGCTGATTATAGAAAAGATGCAAAAAAAGTATACAGATATATAAGTAAAATTGTCAGAAAGAAACAAGGTATGAACCACTCAAACTAAATGGGAAAACACAAAATTACTCTATTTCTGAAGGCTTTAATAAGTATTACAGCTCTCAGCATAAACTTTCCTCTGAAGCAAAAAGAAAACAAAGGCAGATTAAAACAGATCTCAAAAATTTAAAAAGTGCCCAGAACAAACAAACAATATATTCAGCAAAGAATTCACCATAAGGGAACTAAATCATGTCACCTATGAGTTGAAAGATAAAAGTCTCCTAGACCAAATAAAATACATGCTGAATTTCTGAAACACCTAGGATCAAAGGGAAGAAAGGTACTACTGAAATTATTTAATATATCATGGACCTCTACTATACCTACAGAGTGCAAAAAAAGTAATAATTATTCCTATTCTAAAAAAAGACAAAGCACCCGACAAAATAAATAATTACAAACCAATTTCCTTAACAAGTGTCATTGCAAAAACAGCAGAACATATGATTTCAGCAAGGCTAAATTGGTTCTTAGAAAGTAATAACATATTAACAACTGCTCAAACAGGATTCAGACAATACTTATCTACTAAAGAAAATACAATTCAACTATCTCAAGATGTCAAAGAATCTTTCAACAAAAATCAAGATACACTGTCAGTTTTCATTGATTTTGAAAAAGCATGCGATTCAGTATCGAGGCATAAACTTCTTGAGAAACTTTCAAAACTAGGCATTCAAGATAACATGTTAAATTGGATCACTCAGTTTCTCTCTCAATGTTTCTGTGCTACAAAATACAATGACAATACATCCAAATTCTGACAAATAAAAATGGGCCTACCACAAGGTGCAGTACTGAGTACAACCTTGTTCAACATCTACATCAATGATCCTCCTGCGGCTGTATTAAACACAGAAATAAAGAAAGCACTTTTTGCAGATGACATTATCATGTGGACATCTTCCCCACGAATAGAGAAATCCAAATCTTCAATGGAAAAGGCTCTGATACAATTGGAAAAGTGGATTGACAACAATTTGATGAAAATAAATACTGATAAAACAACATTCCAAATTAGTACAAAAGTGAATCGAGAAGATATTGACACATTGCTTCACTCACACTGTTTATTCACAGGACATGTTTCAGGAGCTCTTGCTCCTATCATCAGCTGATACATCAGCTGAGTCGAGTATCAGCTGATGATAGGAGCAAGAGCTCCTGAAACATGTCCTGTGAATAAACAGTGTGAGTGAAGCAATGTGTCAATATCTTCTCGATTCACTTTTGTACTAATTTGTGCTTCACTGTCTCTACGCTTCTTCCAAGTTTATACTTTGAACATTCCAAATATTTAGCTTAAAAAAGAAAATCCCTAAACTAAATCTGCAGTTCAAGAAAACAAACCTGAAACAAACATATGAAACAAAATATTTAGGAACAATTTTTGATTAAAAATTATCTTGGAGACATCATATTGAAGCAGTAGTAAACAAATCAACAAAAAAATGTTCAATTTTGAAAAGATTAGCTGGAGTCAAGTGGGGCAGTAATTGGGATACACTGAACACCACATACTAAACATTCATCAAGCCAATACTTCTTTATAATGCAGAGGTACTGTGAAGATTTGTTTCCATGTGGAACAAATCAATGACCGGTTGAGGATGGAGGCAAAGTCTCTGAAACATGTTCTGGAAAAACTTAAAAGTGTTGTTTAGTATCATTAATAACCAGAGGAGACCTATGACAAAATATCGTCAACTACACCAATGAGAACCATTCAATGGCAGGTTGAGGATGGAGGCAAAGTCTCTGAAACATGTTCCGGAAAAATTTAAAAGTAAGTGTTGTTTAGTGTCATTAATCGACTCCCTTTAAATTAAATTTATTATAACAAGACTGTTTTCAACACTTCCAAGAAAGGAAATGGTGATATATCTTTATATGTTGGAAGAGAATTGTCAAATTTATATTTTCGTAACTGTTTGAATTAAATATATTACGCAACAGAGTTGATTTATCTGAAATGCATGTTAATTCTTAAACCAAGTAAAGAGGAGCTTCCTTTGCTCAGAAGCCCGTCTTTCACATGGCATGATAGCACGTGCTTTAGCAGTAGTGATGACACATTTGTTTATAAGACTTTTATCACTGACCTTGTTTTGAACGGGATTTAGTCATATATCGCCATTCGAAGGTATGCTGTTTCGAGTGCGACAGCTAAATTATTTTATTGATTGTTTATTGCGCATGTACTTATTATATGTACATATAATGGCAGATCTACCGCCAGTTTTTCGCTGAAGCATCGCAAGGGGAAACCTTTACAAAGCGGCGAAAAAAAGAATTATGGTGTATGTGTTTAATGCACTCACAGAGAAGAATCCGTCTTTGTCAGTGAGAGAAGTAGAACAGCTGTGCTCTGAACTTACAGGTGTTAAGTCCATAGGAACATCACGACGAGAAATTGAGACAACAGGAAAACTTAACACACCAGGGGCTATATTGCTGTGTGGCGAAGACGTTATTTAAGGACAATCAGACTGTATCGAGATATGTCGCAAAATATACTACCTTGACGAGACTTGGGTGAATGAAAGACACACGACAAGTATGGCGCGACATGACTTTTAAGACTGAAAGATAAGTATTTTTGCAAGGTATATGTGATGGTTTTAAAAAATCCCAGTGGAAAAGGCCGAAGGCCTTTCATTATACACTTGTTTCAGTTTCATTGCTCATTCATTCAGTTTCAACTTGCTCAGTTTCATTATAAACTTCATTATTTTTGCATGCCTTCATGTTCTTATCTGTATGATTTTATCTATCTTTCTGGCAATTATTATGACGTTTACTGCAGGTTTAAATGTGACGGGAAGGCACCGCCTATGGCACGAAAGCATTAGCCAATTAGGGTGAGGAGGAAGGTAGTTGCACGCGGAGTGATACATGTCAGCGGGGCAAGGTTATATGAAACAGAGATTAGATCAAATAATTATTGACAGCAATATCAACCCATACAAAAAAGAAAACTAACTATGGAATATCAGATCATAATGCAGCATCATTACAGCTAAACCTTGAGGTCAAGAGCATGCATCAGGAATTTCAAAACAGTATATAAAAACATGTGCTAAATAATGAAAATATTATGTACTTATTAAAGAAAGAAAATTGGTTAGATGTAGTAAACAGTAAAGACATAGATGATAAATCTGAATTATTTGTGAATACTGTATCTCGCTATCTGAATATAGCGTGCCCAGAGGTAAAAATGAGAATATCACACAACTCAAAAAATAAAATATGGTTAATAAAGGCATCCTAACATCCTGTAAAAACAGGAGAATTTTGTACAAGCAATGCCAGATTTCTAATAATTTACCACTCAAGACTTATTATAAAATTTACTGTAAAGTTTTAAAAGAAGTAATATGCAAAGCAAAGCAACAATACAATAAGGATTACATACTTAAATCTGAAAACAGGGGTAGGGCTATATGGAATATTGTCAAAAAGGAAACGGGTAAAACAAATTCAAATAATAGAATAGAGGAGATTTTGATTAATCAAAAAATAGTAATAAATCCAACAAAAATAGCTGAAGCATTTAGTGAACATTTTGTAAAAGTAACGCTTTCATCGGCATCACAGTATATAACACAGCAAACAAACTTAAGTAACCAAACCTTTAATCCCAATACAATCTTTCTCACTCCAGTAACGGAGAAAGAGGTTGATGGTATAATTAAGACATGAAAAGCATGAGAAGCAAAGCCCATCGCTGAGGGCATGCGTGCACGTCACACAACTACACAAAGCTAGCAGAAGCATACATCAATCGTCCAATGCTGACAGTCACATTGCAAACAGTGAGATGGAGGCGTCAAAAGAAGAGCAAAAAGGTGTTGTTCGTTTTCTGACAGCAGAAAGAGTAGGCGGACCGCACATTCATTGATAAATGTCACAAGTGTACAACAAACACTACATGTCCCTTGCAAGGGTCAAGGCGCGGCACAAGCACTTCAGGGGAGGACAAGTGTTGTTAGCCGATGATGCACTGTCTGGAGCATCACAATGCATTACCAATGACATCGCCCAGCTGGTTGATGCACTCAATACCCAGGACTGCCAAGTGACAGTAAAAGCCATAGCTGCCGAGGTCGGTTTGAGCATCGGAAGTGTTCACACCATCATGCAGGAATGACTGCTCTTGTGCAAAGTGTGTGCCCAATGGGTGCCCCCATAGTCTTCAACCACTGAAGAATGGCCCACTGTCTTGGTCATCTGCAGCACTATGCTAGGGAAGGGAATGAGTTCCTGCCACGAGTGGTGGCTGGAGATGAGTCATGGTGTCATCACTTCGAACCAGAATCAAAACAACAGTCTCCAGTGGAAGCATCCAGGGTAACCACCACCACCAAAAAAAAAAAAAAAAAGCCAAGGCCATCCACACAAGTGCAGGAAAGGTTATGCTGACGTTTTTCTTTGACCATGACGGCCCCCTTCTGATGAACTTCCTGCAGCATGGCACAACAGTGAATGCCTAGCGTTACTCGCAATCCTTGACCAACCTTTGCCAGGCAATCAAATCAAAACGATCAGGCAATCCCACCCATGGGGTCATTCTGCTCCATGACAATGCAAAGCCTCATACGGCCACCCTCCATACAGTCAGACCTCTCTCCCAGATTACGCCATTTTTGATCCCCTTAAAAAGCCTCCGAGGGGCAAACAATTCACCTCGGACGACGTCCAGCTGTATGAGCAAAACTGGCTCACATCGCAGCCCCGGGACTTTTGAGACAGCCATTCACCACCTTGTGTCACAGTGGGACAAGTGTCTCAACAGCCAGGGGCAATACTTTTAACACACAGGTACTGGTTTCTGTAATGATGTATGTGGCTTGTTTCCTTTTGAACGCACCTTACACTGAGCGAAAATAATTGCATAAGGCTACCAGAAACTTCCGTTGTGAAGTACTTTAATAAGAGGTAACAGAGATGCTGTTAGAGAGGCTTGTTTCTTTCCAGCACGTGTAACACAACATATACAATGATTATTGTTTGGTATAGCATAAACTGAATGTTAAAACCTTGAACCGGAGAAGTCGCTTATGCAGCTATACAAATATATACATTCATTCGTATGCACAAAAAACAAAATGACTCAAATATTAGATGCGTTCCACGCAAAGAATAGCTTTTGTTACAGTGAAACAAAGTAGTGAAATTTCAACACCTTATTAATATAGTCTCTACTTTGATACTCTAGATGAATACTGCCTTTAATGTGTTTTAAACCAGTTTTTGTTTCATTTAAATAACTTAATAAACATGGAAGATGCAAATGTGTATTTATGAATCATTTTTACAGCATTTAACAATTTAAATGTCTTGTTCTGTTTATTGGGTATCCGTTTCCAGCCTGTGAAGAGTTTAAATGGCCATCGCTGAAGCGGTTAAAAGGGGTGATAAACCAAAACAAACTGACATCGAAGAACAACTTAATTTGGAAAAATAAGGACCTAGTAATGAACTTTAATATCTCGCCAGTCAATTTGATAAAGAAGTTCTCCACCAGAAAGCAGACAGCATATGACAACATAACAGACAATACTTGGACCTTCAAGGTTGAAAATGGAAGCAACAGCTTCCGAAACTAGTCCCTCAATGTCACTGAGTGGCATTGTTAAGCTGCCACGACAAGCTGGAACCAGGCACTTGGGGATGAGAGAAAGAGACCGAGAGAGGTTCCAGAGCACTCGGTCTATTGTTGCTGCCGAGAAATTTCTCGGAAGGTCTATGGCTTTCTAGAAAGAATGAATGGGAGGTATAAGTACCGGCAAAGTGTTAGAAGCAGCAGTTGTGTGATGGTTATTGCGACAGTTGATGTTTGAAGTGTACCGCAGTGATTTCTTTCATTTGTTTACGTGCAGCGGAGCACCAAGTCGACCTTGAAGACAGCTGATTGTCAATTTCATCTTTTTACTGCAGCAAAATTTGTTTTAAATTTCTGAAAGTGCATTGGCAAATCTCTAACTAACCCATGCAGTCACAATAATATATAAAAATGTGAGTGTTAAAAAGCAACTGCAAATAGCTTTTTCAATTAATTTGGATGTTACTGTAACTAAATTCCAAAAATCAAGCATAATTGTAACTAATTACTAGAACTCAAATTTCTTCATATTTGTGTATTTTATTCCTTGATAGTTAAACAAATGCATGTAAATAATAAATTTATTCCACATTGTAAGGAGTTTATTAGAGAATTTTTATAGGTAGTAAATATAAAATGCATATATGTTAGTGCATATTTAATTAATTTATGCGTATATTTTACTTTTACACCAAGGATTCTTGAAATACAAATATTCCACCACAATATTTTAAGAACAGAAGGATCTGAGCAATTTTTTTTTATTGCCCTGTTTATAATAGTAGTTTTCATGTTTCTACATTTATAAAAGACATCGAAAAATAAAAAAATAGCTATCAACAAGCACTTCCTGATATGCTGCTCAATATAAACTGAAGAATATTCAACAATGATATGGCAGATCTTTAAAATTCAGTGTGGCTGTTGCATCATAATACTTGACATAGTTTACATTAATGTTGCCATTTGCCACAACAATTCATTTTCAAGAATTAGAAGGTGCCATTATCAGTTACTTTTAAGCTTGTACTTAGAGTACTGTTACTCTAGGTGCCCTAGAAAAAAAAATGCAGATTATGCAACATTTATGAATTGCTGTTCATAGAAATGCTATTAATGAAAATGTCTAAGATTCAAATAACCTTACCAGCAGCATTTTCTGCAAGGAGAAATAGAAATGATGGCAATAACTTTTTGAAAGCATTTGTTTTGGCCGACATATCCTTGAATAGCTTAAATAATATAGAATTTCAAACTTTCCTGGAAAAATATTCTGGACAAAAACTTCCTGATGAATCAACAATAAGGAAAAACTACCTTGATAAAGTTTATGAAGAGGTAAGTTTAAAATTATCCCAAACCTCTCTCAATATTTTGAGCTTTATAAAAACTGGCCAGTCATTTAAAACTTACAAATGAATTATACACAACTGTTCAAATGGAAGCAAAATTACGTATGGCCTGTAGTGCCCAGGAGTTTGATTTAGTTAGTTCATGATCAACAAACAACTGTTATGTATTTTTTTAAACCTGTTGCTCCCAAAAGTGAGATCCCAAGTTGTTACTATTTTCAATAAAAATAATTCTTCTGAAGTAAAACAAAAAATAGGTGACAATGCTGCCTGAAAATTGTAGTTATGTGGTGGAGAAACAGCTTACTCCAGAGGGAGATTTATTGCCAACATCGTTGTGGGAAAAATGACAGAATCTGAACCCAGAACACCCCATCTCATCTCGAGGGTAGTGGAAGTAACAAACCATTCAGGAATTGCTAGAGCTTTCTGTGATGCATTACATGTTTTGCTGCCTGCTAAACAAAATAAGGAGAAACTCTCAGTATTGATTACAGATTGAGTAGCATAGTGCTTAAGGCTATTGTAGCTTTGCAGGTATTTTAACCTAAGGAAGTTCATATAACTTGTTTAGCACATGCTCTCCACTGGATGGCAGAGGATAATCCCAGCAAATTTTCCAGAAGTAAATGTCTTAGTTTCCTGTGTGAAAGAAGTGAAGGTACCATCAAAAGAAAAATTATTTACTGATATGATGCAAGATACTCATTTACTCCTACAGCCAATCCTCACAAGATTGGGAACATGGATTAAAGCCGTTGTATATTAAACAAAAAAGCTGCTGGATCTAATGGACAAAAACGAAGTAGCAAGTATCCCTGCTGCAGTAAGTGCTTGCAATGAGTATAGTCTCCAGAGTAAATTAGTGTTTATTAAGACTTATTTTAGTAAAATTCCAGTCTCAATCATATATTTGGAAGAAAAAGGAATGTCCTAAAGGTACGAGAAGCTGGAGACATTAAGAGAAATAGGGAAGTATCTTCATAACAAAATTGAAAAAAACTGAGGCAAAAATCCAGGTTTAATGCTTCTTCAGAATGTGAATAAGGTGCTACAAGTAGAATCTCAAATAGAACTTAATCCTTATTCTGTGACATAGCCTCTTCTCGGCTGTACTACAAGTACAGAGATCTTTCTCTGTATGTAAAAACATTTTAAGGAGAAGATCATTTCTTCTACAAAACTGAAAAATATATAAATGTTTATTGCAATAAAAAGGACATGCTAAAATAAACTGAAAAAGGGACTAATAAATATTAGTTTTGTCAATGGCTCTACTCAAGGATGAACTTACAATTTGATTACATCATTAACTGCCGCATAATTAAAGAAGATCTGTTATGTGGTGACCAGACACCGCTGTCATACTTTGGCATATGTCATGACAAAATATGTAAAATAAAATATTATTGTCTATGAGAAAATTGCAAATAAACAAGAATATGATAACCATTTATGGGCTGATAAGTAACAAAACAAATCAGACAGATACCACTATTAATAAACTCTATCATCCACACAATAAATGAGCTTAACTGCAATACAGAAATGGCATTCACGTATGACACAAAAACAAACCTTACAGGAGATAGTGGAGTGGCTACCCTGGAAATTTATTTTAACTTGATTTTATTATATGGAGTCATAAAATGTTGAATTGATAAATTTTATTAAATCATTGTCACTCTTATGTAGTTTTCCTTAATATTTCATTCAAACCATCTGCAATCCTTAGAAAAGCGTATCTGCTTCATGTTCAAGAGGTCCTAAGTTTGAATCTTGTCAGGGTGAGTTAGCAGAATAAGGCCTTTTCTGGGATTTTCCCTTATCATCAAAGACGAATGTCAGGTAACTCTAAGTCCAGCGAAGCCTGGGCTCATTTGAGCATCACTTCACTCATTTTATTCATCACTCAATATGACTTAACATTGGAGGATGTAAATGAATATATATAACATAATAATAATCCTTAGTAACGCAATACGTGAGCTCTTCTATTTGAAAGATTAAAAAAACATATGTAATTCAATAATTTGTAAACTATGAGTTGACAGAGACACTTACTATAGCACTTGCATTAATAAATTGTGGCATGTTTTGGAGATCAATTGTCACAATTTTCAATATGAGTACAAATGATATAAAAAATATGAAGTGGTGTATAACAAACTCAAAACTATTCCCAATTAACTGATTCAGACTATTATAATTTGTCTTACTTTATTTAATATAACAAGTTGCTGAATTTTGTTTTGTATATTGATCCTTTGGATAATGAAAACAGTAAAGAATGTCATAGTGTAATGAGACTGCTAATATTCAAAGAATACAAAACTTACAGGATAGCAATAAAAAAATGTAAGTTGCCTATTTTGTTGAAAATAGAAGTTATAGTGAGAATAGCTTATTCTGTAAGCACATGGTACCAGTATTTGCACAAAGGATGATGGAGATAACATTTGTCACATCAAATATGAAATTGACGTTCATAGAGTGTCTTGTGTCACAGATGGTAAATCTAAGAAATATAGTATGAGTAGTACATGATATAAAACTATACGTATACAATGTCACTGTATTGACTTAACGGATGAATAAACTAAATAAAATAAATAAAACAATTATAATTTTTCTTCATTCCACTTGTCAGAGACAAAAGACTACATAGCATAATGATTAACATTTTACCTCAAGGAGCAGTACTTAGCACTACTCTATTCAATATCTATATAAATGATCTGCTCAAACAACTTCAACAAACAGGCATCAACACTGCATTATATGCAGATGACTTAGTAATTTGGAAATCACGCAAACTTGAAATTCTAAAGACAAATATTCAAAACTCTTTGAATACCCTTAAACAATGGAAGTAAACCTCATGGAAGTAAACACTGTGAAAAGTAACTATCAGCTCTTCTCTCTAAGAAAGAAACAACCCAGTATTACCTTAAGTTATGATAATATCAAATTAACCAGAACAGAAAATGCTCAATATCTTGGAATATTGTTTGACAAAAAATTAACTTGGAAAAAACATTTGAAAAAATTAGAGATAAAGCAATTAACCGTTTTAAGATATTAAAAAGACTTTCAGGAACTAACTGGGGTTGTTCAAGATCTACATTAAATACTACATATAATACATATATAAGGCCAGTTCTTAATTACTGTGGAGAAGTACTGATAACATCATCGCCTTCAACTTCCATGATACTGGAGCACACACAAAATCAAACTCTTATGTTAATTACTGGAGCTATAAAAACTACTTCTATAATAACCTTAGAAGCATTAACATGTAACAGACCCATAATGACAGATTTAGAAATGAAAGCCCTTTTAAAATATGAAAAGCTCTTAAGAATTCCAGAGAATAATAAATGGGTAAAACAACACACATCCACCTTCAGTTTGAAAACTCAATTAGGCTTCATACAGAAAGTTCAACTAAGAAATAAACTAAATTACCCATCCCAAATAGAACCTTTCATGTCTCTTAATAAACCACTGAACATCATTGAATTAGAATACTACCTAGATTTACTTGCAGATTTTAAAAAGAAGGAATACTCATCTACAGAAGCTAAAGCATATGCCCTTGAAACCATAAATGTAAGATATCCAGTTGACAAATGGACACACATCTATACAGATGGCTCTCTTTACAATCAAGAAGATGGAGCAGGAGCAGGAGCTACCTGTAAATTCTTTTCTTTCTATAAGCATGTTGGAATTTACTTAACAAGTTTTGATGGAGAAATTGATGCAATTTATACTTCCTTACAAAATCTATTTGCCTGGACAAATAAGCTTTCCAACAGTTTTCTTAACAGATTCTAAAGCAGCTATTCTGGCTGTTATTTCAAATGACAGCCCAAAAACCGAAAAGATAAATAAAATTCATAATATGATTAAACATCTTCGAAATTTAAATATACGTATAGTTTTCCAATGGATACCCTCTCACTGTGGAATTTCTGGCGATGAGCAAGCAGATATGTTGGGCAAGAAGGGTTCCAAAATATCTCAAACAACGAAACAAAATATCTCCTATGAAACAGTTAAAAGATTAATCAAAAAGTCTCCAAAAATTGGGAAGCAAGAAGAAAAATGATTTTACTATCAAATTCTAAGCATTACACGCGCACACCACACACCACACCACACCCCACACCACACCACACCCCACCCCACCCCACCCCACACCCCACCCCACCCCACACCACACCACACCACACACCACACCACACCACACCACACCACACCACACCACACCACCACACACCACACCACACACACACAAGTTTGCATCATTTATATAGTAAGCTTAATGTCAAGCTTTATGTAAAGCCCAAACTTGAAAATAAAATTATGCCAGAAATACACATGGGATCTAAATCCCAAAATCATTTTTATAAGTTACACTTGGCTTATAGAGTGCAACCATTGTTGTTACTTTTTATGCTCAAAATGCCTGGATGAAAAATCAGAGATTTCCACTCTGAGAGGGAACAGACAAAATGCATTAGAAGAATAGTTTTTGGATATGACCTCTTCACAAACTGACAATGACAAACAACAAATTGCATAGCTAATTTATTTGTTTGAATTAAACCATACCTACTTTAAAAAATGAGCTCAAATGTTATCAGTGTCTATGTTTAACTTAAATTACCTTGATCCTTATAACATAATATAAATTGTTTTAAGAAAAAAACACAGTCCCCAGGAAATTGACTTCAGCAATTTTATTTATATCATTAACAAGTAGTATACATTAACTACAAATTAAGCTTCAATATTGGAAATGTTTGAAAATATTTATTTAAATTACGCTTACAATTACGATGCTTCTATGGCATCATCAGATTATTTAGCTACAAAAATTATTTTACAACCCAGTAAAAATATTCATATGAGGCTATTGCAATTTAGCTGCTACCAGCTGATAACAAGCAACTAACAAAATTTATTATCTGAAAGGCAATTCAACCTTCACCTATAAGGAATTATCAGTATTCAAATTTAAATCCAGAATTAAATAGGGTGAAATTAACCAGAAACATTGCTGTCTGTAATAAGTTGTTTTAACCAAAGATTTCTATTACCAAGAATACAAGTAGAAAGTATTCTGTAAAAAAGGTATAAACACTGGAATTTGTGTCTAAGCACCCCTGTTAATTACAATGAGAAGCATACCTAAAGATGGAACTCCAGCAAAGAGACTCTTTCCTTCCACTCTGCTTTCTGCCAACACTAATAAAAGTGCTCCTATAAGAGCTAAGTTGCGAAACAAGAACTGCAGATCCCACAAAATGCTGTAGGCAAATGTCTGAAACATAAAACAATGTTAATGGTGGTTAAGCAAAAATATTAGAAAAGAAATATCAGAATTTCAAAGCTTTAAAGTGAATTTTTGTTTCCGTGTTTCTCTCCCCTGCAATACACATACCTAAATTCCATTAAAAATCATTTTCACTAAAATTACACTAAGTTAAACCAAAGACTTGTAACTAAATAGTTCATTGGCTCTGAAATCAGGTCCTGCGCATGATGCGAACCTTCACTTGCAGCAGTGATTCAAACTGGCAAAAACTTATGACAAAATAAAATAATCCAGATTAAAATAATAACATCCTTGCAGATTTTATTTCCACAGCCATAATATCAAACTAATTATATTAATAGCAGCCATATTTGAAGTTGCATGGGTGACTTTTTAAATATCAGATAACAATTACATTTACAATCTTACTCTTTATAAATCTAACGTACAAAGATAAATGTAGACGTTTTTTATGCTGAATTCTCCCCTTTAATTTTTAGGATTTTAATTCCATATAACTCCCATGATACTCTGGAAATAAGAATATCAGCAGACATTTTTAATCTTAGCTTCCCATGTTCCACAGAAATATCTTGGAAATGCCTGTAAAAACTATTTTAGGGTAAAGAATTATTCAAATCTACACGAGAAATGAAATCTCAAATCATTGTATATTTTCTTTGGTTTCATAATTATTTAATTACATATGGGCAGCATAATTTTCACATTAAGGGAATATGAATCCCCTGACATATACTCACCAAAATGGAAATGAAACTCACAGAGTACTCTGTAATAAAGTATCATTTTAAAATTTTTGGACAGAGTACATTGTAACTACTAAGAAAAAACATTTTATGGCATGATGTAAGCCGAGGCAAGACTAAAAATCCATAAAATGTGGAGTTTGACCCAATTTGATGCAAATAAAAACACTTAAATAAAGATAGAATCAACATGGAAAATTCAATGCCACGGCCTGGATTTGTACCATGGATCTCCTGGTTTCCATCCAGTCGCTCTAACCCATTGAGCTACCATGGCTAACGTGCCGTCCTGACATTAAATTCTCCATTTGACTCGTATATTTCCCCAGTAAACCACTTGGGGCTCTCGCATTCGAGATAGTTTGTGACGACTTACTATCGTAAGTACTTGAGTCACAGGCTGCATCATTTAACTCTTATTGTTTTAGTTAATTGATGGAAACTAATCATTTCTTTACAGTAGCCTATATAGGCTAAGGTTTTTGATAGTCAACTAGAAAAATTCAATGCCATGGCAGGGATTTGAAAACCTTAGCCTATATATGGCTAGTGTAAAGAAATGATTAATTTCCATCAATTAACTAACGTAAATAAAGCTTTGTCTTTGTGTTCTTGAGTCAAATATAAAATGCACTTGCAGGTGCTGGTTCATGTGAACAAAGAAACTAGTCAAGAATCAAGCAGTGAGTCAAGTTTTTCTGAGTTACTCCAGGAGCAGACCACAGTATCATAAAAAACTTGTAACTGGAGAAAAATGATACAAGGTTGACTCATATGGCTAATTTTAATAACGGCACTCCATTTTCTGAAATACTTATTTTTATTCTATATTAAGACATGGCATACTTAGCAATGAAGATGGAATTGTCAGCTTATTTCGCAATCTTCTCCACAGTAATCACAACTACTGTAACAAGTAAAATTCTTATTTTGATAAGGTGTTCAAGATGCTCCAATTTAAAATAAAAACTCTTCCATAGAATACTACTGAATTTAAAGGCGAGATAACGCTAAACAACACTTACTTTTTAAATTTCCCAGAACATATTTTGAAAGCTACTTTATTCCATTATCAACCCAACTTTGACTGGTTCTCTGAGGTGTAGCTGGCAATTTTTTATCTGAGATCTCCTCTAGTGGTGTTCAAGAAAATTGCTGAACATATCTTTCTGGGGAATGTTGAAATTAAATACTCTGTTTCTATTTTTTTTGGAATGAAAATTTGTTCCCATGTGGACAATTTTTGTTTTCCTGTTACATATTTAAAATTTTGGTTCTGGATATATGTTGTGAATTTTTTCCCAAAAATGGGTGACAACTGCTGATTTTTCTGTTTGAATTTTTTTCTAAGTGTTCCTTAGATCTAGTTAGAAATTCCTTTTGGCTTTTCCTATATAAACTTGATTACAGTCAGCATTCAATTTGGAATATACCAAATTTTTTATTAGGTGGAATGGCATAGCTAGCAGGTTTTTAAAGAGTAATGGTTGATTGGTGCTCGTTGAATGTTATGTTCTTTGAAAACATTTTTGAATTTGTCAAAGGCCATAGGTGGTATGTCAATCTTTTAAAAAGTCATTTTTGTTTCTTTAGCTGAGAGGGTTGTTTGTAGTTTCTTTTAGTAACTTCTTTTTTGCTAGCCTCACTTTTTTTGTCCACTAAAGATTTGGGAAAACCATTTTTGTGCTATTTCATTTATTTTGTTGTATTCTGCCTTGTATTCTTCTGCTGTAAGAGGTATGTTCACCAGTCTATGTGTTAAACTATTGGATATTGCCTGTTTATGAGATCTTGGATTGTAGCCATTAGCTTTTATGTTGTCTGTGTTGGTTTTCTGTAAATAAGTTTATTCTGTTTTCACTTCTGATTATTTTTAAATCCAAAAATGGCAATTGCTAATCCTTTTCTATTTCCACAGTGAACTTAATGCTTTTTTTTCTGGATGTTTAAGAGTTTTAGTGCATCACTGATATGTTTTTTTGATACTATTGCAGAGATGTCATCTACATACCACTGTGAGAGTTTGAACATCCAACGGAAACCTTTGGTGATCTTTATTTCTAATGCACTCATACACATATCTGCTAGGAAGGGTGATGGATTGTCCATTGCTAAACCTGAAGTTTGATGAAAATATCTTGTTTAATTTTGTGAGTTCTGTGTAATTTGAAATTTCAGGTGATGACATTCCAAGTGATTTGAGCCATTTTTCGATCAACAGTGGGAGTTGTTTTAATGCTATGCTGGAAAACAGTGATTTTACATCAAAAGAGACTAGAGTGTCCTCTTCAATTCAGTGTCCTTAATGTGTTCCATAAATTCATAGATGTTTTTGATGGTTGGAATTTAGGGATTGAGTTCAACTTATCCGTTAGTCACTTTGCAAGTTTGTAGGTTGGTGAATTTATAATGTTAACTACAGGTCTCATTGTTTTGGAAGGCTTGTGTATTTTGGGTAAGCCACAGAGTCTGGGTAAGGTTGGGTTACCCGGCTTTACCATATATTTGTTTGATATTATGCTTGAGTTTTTTTATAGTTTTTTCATAGGTTCTGGTTGCAAATGGTTAGAGGGTTTTTGTTGATAGCTTCGTGATAAACTGTCAGTTAGCATTTCTTCCATTTTTTCAATATAATCAGATTTATTCATTGACTATTTTGTTTCCTTTGCCTTGGTGTATATTGCATTCTTCTGCTTCAGAGAATGCATAGTATTTTGTTTTAAAAGTGGCCCATTTATATAGCTTTTTCACCTTTAATGTTTTCACTTCTTACCTCCTTCCCTTAGATATGTGCTAGGGATATACAAGTATGTGGAAGTTTAGTTGAAACTGCACCAATGGTATTTGGGAGGTGGTGTGGAAAACATACGAGGTTATGCCGAAAGTTTTTAGCAGATTCAGAAATACATTTTGTTTACAAACATTACAACTTTTCAAAATATTCTCAATGAGAACTTATAGTTTTCCATCCTTTGAAACCACTTAGAAAATGTCTCAGTCCAAGCTTCTTTAGAGATGTTGCTTAGAGCACTGTTGTATGCAACAATACACTCATCAGATGAAAAAAAAACTTCATGTATTTTTCCCTTTTTTCTTTGGGAACAGTAAACAGTTACATGGGGCCAGGTCTGATGAATAGGATGGGTGAGGTAAGACTCGCACTTTCTCCTTCTCCAATAAGTCCATTGTTCTAGCAGCCATGTGTGCTAAGGCATTGTCGTGACAGAGCAGAAAATGCCCACTCTTCATCTTGGGGTGTTTTGACCTCCATGTGACAATGACTTTCGGCAGACATTCAGTTACATACCACTCTGCAGTGACTGTGCGACATGTCTCTAAAGGTCACAGAGGTGAAATGACCCATCTTGGTGAAGAAAGTGAGCACGATTTTCTTTTCAGAGCACCTAGTTCTCTTGAGTTTTTGTGGGTGGTTTCTGACCCTGGAAAGCATCATACTGAAGACTGCCTCTTGGTTTCGGGGTCATAATGGTACACTCAGTTTTCATCACCTGTGATATGGTGTCTTTGGACTGTCCTTTGATAAATTTTTCAAGCATAAAATGACACCAATCCACTCTTGCAGTCTTTTGGACTTCTGTCAGGGAATGTGGCACCAATGCGCACATCTCTTGTTAGGCCTAAATAATCATGAACAATGATCTGTGCCACAGTCTACCCAACATTTAGGTTCCCTTCAATGCTGCAAAATGTGAGACGAGGATCAACATCAGTCATTTTCCTCATAGCATCAATGTTTTCTTGGGTCACTGCCATTGCGGGACAACCAGGATGAGGTTCATCTTCAAAAGACTCCTGGCCCCTTGAAAATTCACAAAACCAATTTCCAATGGTGGCCCTAGATGAGAAACTCACCAAAAACACGTACTAGTGAACAGTGGCAATCTTCTGCATTTAACTTCTTTTCGTAGTCGTAATAAGTCGTTGCTCGAAAATCATGGTGTGAAAGATCCATCTTGCGCTGTATTTAACTCATTGCTAACTGAGTCTTTACTTGCTGTCCACACATGGCCCTGTGGTGGGTGGACCACTACATGCATGCTCCAAGGTCAAAAAATATTGCTCTTTCCAACTACAATCCCATCGTTGTCAGCTTTTCCATCTTGGCGCTGCTAAAAACTTTCAACATGGTCCTCGTACAACTTATATTTACACATTCTTTGTCACAGAAACTGCAGTTATATTTTATAGGAGAGTACGCAGTAGTGCTTCTGGTTGAAGACATTCATTTTCAGATTCTAGTAAAACATTTTGGATGGACCCTTAAAATTCTTGATGTACTAATTTCTGATCTCAAAAAAGCTGCTGGAAATATATGAAATATACAATTAAATAGGCAGACCTCTGTATACATCAGATGGGTAGTATTTTTTTTTTAATATATGGGTGCTAACAAGCCTTTCAAACTGTGTTATACTCATGCTTTTCTTATTTTTAAATTAATAAATTATATTCTTACTTGAATTAATATTTTGTATTATACAAAAGACATAAAAAACCATTTAGGAAAGGTAATCACAAATACTTTATTTTATAAGCAGCCAGGAAAAGACACATGCTTTTCTTATTTTTAAATTAATATATTGTATTTTCTTTAGTAGATAAGTGTTGTCTGAATCCTGTTTGAGCAGTTGATTTAAGTAGCATAAATGTAACTGTTATGTAAGTGGACACCAACTTTTTGCTTGTAATGGTGGTTACATCATCCACTCACTTTAACCCCCAGTATGTCTGGAGGGCCACACCTGTCTTTGGTTAATAGGTCCAACGGACCTGGCCAGGAGGAGTTATCACTATCCTGCAAGGGATAGTGATGTGCATTCCATAACCTCTCCTATCCAAATCCCACCCTCAACCTGCCCGTGGTGCAACCTGCTTTTACCAATGAGGCTCTGGGGACAGAGCATTAGCGGTATAACTACATCATAAATAGAGGAAATGCTATTTCACCTCTTATGCTGACCTGTCATGGAGTACAAATGTTCCACAATTGGTGCTTGTGAGAAAAGCTGATGGACTTTAAAACTCCTCCCGGCCAGGTCCGATGGACCCATTAACCAAAGACAGGTGTGGCCCTCCAGAAATACTGGGGGTTAAAGTGAGTGGATGATGTAACCACCATTACAAGCAAAAAAATTGGTGTCCACTTAAAAAAACTGTTACATTTATACTACTTAAATCAACTGCTCAAACAGGATTCAGACAACACTTATCTGCTAAAGAAAATACAATTCAACTATCCCAAGATGTCAAAGAATCTTTCAACAAAAATCAAGATACGCTGTCAGTTTTCATTGATTTTGAAAAAGCATATGATTCAGTATGGAGGCATAAATTTCTTGAGAAACTTTCAAAAGTAGGCATTCAAGATAACATGTTAAATTGGATCACTCAGTTTCTCTCTCAACGTTTCTGTGCTACAAAATACAATGACAGTACATTCAAATACCGACAAATAAAAATGGGCCTACCACAAGGTGCAGTACTGAGTACAACCTTGTTCAACATCTACATCAATGATCTTCCCACAGCTGTATCAAACACAGAAATAAAGACAACACTTTTTGCAGATGATATGATCATGTGGACATCTTCCCCACAAATAGAGAAATCCAAAACTTCAATGGAAAAGGCTCTGATACAATTGGAAAAGTGGACTGACAACAATTTGATGAAAATAAATACTGACAAAACAACATTCCAAATATTTAGCTTAAAAAAGAAAATCCCTAAACTAAATCTGTAGTTCAAGAAAACAAACCTGAAACAAACATATGAAACAAAATATTTAGGAACAATTTTTGATTCAAAATTATCGTGGAGACATCTTATTGAAGCAGTAGTTAACAAATCAACAAAAAAATTTTCAATTTTGAAAAGATTAGCTGGAGTCAAGTGGGGCAGTAATTGGGAGACACTGAACACCACATACAAAACATTCATCAAGCCAATACTTCTTTATAATGAAGAGGTAATAATTACAACAAACAGTTCTAACATAAATCACCTAGAAGTATGCCAAAATCGGGACCTGCGACTAATAATTGGTGCAGCAAAATCAACTCCAATCATGGCAATGCAAGCCTTAACTCGGAACTATCCAATACATCTAACTTTAGAGGAGCAGGCACTAATACAACATGAAAAAATGTTGCGGTTAAAAACAACAAAATGGGAGAAAAGATTACTACAACCAATCAAGATGAAAACAAACAAGTTTCCTACACAAAGTTACAGAATTAAAAACAGATCTGAATCTTCCTAATTCTAAAGAAAACATTTTAATCAAAGAAAACCCACTAACTTTTGAACCAATTAATATTCAACTAGATTTAAAACAAATAGTTACAAAATCTGAAATTTCCAAACCTGTACTGAAAGCACTAGCATTAGAAACTGTGAACAATAGATACCCACCTGAAGAATGGTTACATATCTACACAGATGGATCTAACTTGGACAACAACTCAGGAGCAGGAATTAAGTGTACACTGTTCTCATTCTATCAACCAGCAGGATACCACACAACAAATTTTAATGCAGAAGTAATGGCTATTCATATGTCACTCCAACACCTTCTATACAGAATAGATAAATTCAAAAATGCTGTCATACTTTCTGATTCTAAAGCAGCATTATGTGCAATAAGTTCATATAAAATGAGGTCAATCCAAATTAAAGAATGTCACAAAATGATCCAACAACTTTAAAAACTACAGAAAATAATTATATTACAGTGGATACCTGCACATGGAAATGAATCAGCTGATTTCCTTGCCAAAAAAGGTGCAAATTTAATTCAGAACAAAAGTAAAAAACTTACCCTTTACATCCATAAAAAGATTAATCAAAAGCAAATATAAAAACAAACAAAACCAAAGATAAAAAATGGAACATTTTAATTAAAAATCCAGAAATTATTCCAGAAATCCCACGTAAAGCTGCAGTAGCAAATTTTAGATTACTTACGGAACATGATTATTTGGCCAAACACTTACACAGAATAGGAATTTATACAAGTCCAAATTGTCCTCTGTGCAACAAAAAAGAGGAAATGACTGAAGAACATCTTTTAACCTGTGAAGTCCTATCTGCGAGATCCACTACACAGAAATATTGGAGAGCAAGAGAGCTAATGGCTTCATTGCCAAAGCCTAGCATTTGAAAACAATATATATTCTTACTTGCATTAATATTTTGTATTGTTATACAAAAGACATAAGAAACCATTTAGGAAAGGTAATCAGAAATACTTCATTTTATAAGCCGCCAGGAAAAGAAGCAAGCTCTGAAAACATGAGGTAATATTTCTCCTGCACCACAGTCACCTAGTTCTTATTCTAGTTCCTATTACTACAGTCACCTAGTTCTTATTCTAGTTCCTATTACTATTTCTTTGAATGACTCAAATAAAGCAACTGCCCTTCAATTCTCTGAAAATGGAACCAGTTTAGTTGTTACCATACAAAATGTGTATATGGGGTTATGTGTGTCTTACCATTTCAAGACAACTGCTTACTTCTAAAAGTCTTGTAATAAACAGAGAAACAAATTCTTTTGCAAGTATGCTTCACAACCACTTGGAAAACTTAATTTCTACAAAACTAGAATAGCATTCTCATATACAATTGATGGCAGGCCTGCACCATAAATTTAATATTGTATTAATGATTTGAAGCCTTCCTAGTGTTGGTTACTGATGATAGTTTCTCAGGCTTACAGCCATGTCAAATTTGGGTAACTGCCCAAGCTTTCAGCCCCTAACCCTACTGCCATCCACCGCTAGACTACTGATGTTGCAATACTATAACAAGTCAGTGGTGAAATGAGAACTGGCTACTCTCTTCTCATTGGTCGAGCTCAGGCCAATGGAGACACAAGCCCAAGCAAGTGGGGAAACGGAGACTGCTGGGGCTTTCTTCTGCATTGTGGAAGGACATGCTTTAGGCCATAAAAAGTTTTCTTGTGACTGAATTTTTGTTTGCTAAAGCAGAAGTATCATGTCGCTCCTGATTCCTTATTGGAAGATCTTGCTTCAGTGACTAAAATTAACAGTTCAGATGTTCAGACTATCAGTAATGAAAAAAAATCAGCAAATAACTAGCTTCAGCCATTTCTCTCCACAAATGTTGATCAGCCTGTGTTTATTAAATGTCATAGAGATTTCAATGGCCAAGACATCAGTTTAACAAGTTGTAATACTAACTGTATAGCAGTATGCCTCATATATTCTAGAACAAATGTACTTGTCTGTAAATGCTTGACAAATTGCATGTGACACTAGAGAAATGTTTTGTTCACAATCGCAAACTCACAAGAAGACACAAATGAATCAGGACCAAGCATTTTTTTTATGTCCAACATTAAGTCATATCAGACGATGAATGGAATGGGTGAATTGATGCTCAAATGAGCCCAGGAGCTGAGAGTTATCTGATATTTGTCTTTCAGGATAAGGGAAAGCACTGGTAAAAACCTTATCCATGTAACTCATCCTGACCAAGATTCAAACTCGGGACCTCTTGAACATGAGGCAGATACACTACCATCTACGCAACTGAGGCAGGTAGCCAGAAATATGGTTAAGAAAGCTAAAAGAACGAGCTGCAAGAGAAGAGAAAGGAATATGTAGAAACTCCAACCTCTGCTTATTTATAATCTATTTGCTGTTAGAATAAATTAAAGTATTCCTCTGCATTCCCCACATAGCTCAGCCTATAGAACACAAATGGTTAACATAACATCTGTACATCTTCCTCAATGTGACTGACTCTGGAAAAAAGTGCCTTTGTATGACGGTGCCTTCTGACTGCAACCATGCTAGGACTCTTTCTCAGTGTGACTGACTCTGGAAGAAAGTGCCTTTGTAAGACAGTGCCTTCCGACTGGAACCATGCTAGGACTAGGTCCCCAGATGTATGTAAACAGCAGTGCTATCACGTGAATTTAACTGCTACTTTAATGTTGCATTAACCAGTGCATTGTTGAACATTGTAGAGCCATTGTTTTTTGCAGTGATCACATGTATCATATTGTAAAAAAAAAAAAAAAAATACTCAGCTTTTCTAAAATTAAGTGATGAAAGTTACAAAAAATATAAAACCCTATATAAGCAAAGGTTAGCTACTTGGTGTTCAAAACAACAAAACCTTGATTTTCTGTAATCAACAAAAAGTTATAAAATGTATTATTGCAATGTATTACATTTAATGTTAATTCTATATTATAACTTGAATAGTTGTTAAGCTAGAAGCTTTATAACCATGGAACTATACCAGAGCCATCCTTAGTTTATACGATGTAAACAAAGCGGGAGAATGTATTACTCTGCAAGTGATAGATTGGAGGGATTAGTCATGCCATTTTACCAACCATGCATCGAGCATACGCGCTGTCAACAAACTTGAAAAGTTTTGATTTGTTTGAGTGTTTGAGTGGTAGCACTTTTATGTTAAGATTAAATGCAAAGGTGTGTGTAATATATTTTTCCTTTTGAACACTAAAAATTGACTGAATACTTACCACCGATACTCAAATATTTGATTTCATCACATAACCTCACCTCATTTATAAATTAAAATTTAAGACACAGGTCCTTCTGTGGAATAACAGTGCTACATAACTACATGTAGCCACTTTGGCAATGACATGAAAGTTCCACTGAAAAAAAAAAAAACATACCTAAGTGGAATCTGACAACAGATGAATTCCTTAAATGATTTCCACTTCCAAACTTTTCTTTGATAATTCCTTCACCACAACAATATATATCTTCATGCTCAACACTTATTTTTTTTTTTTTTTTTTTTTGCTTCTGTTCACAAATTCAAAACCTATGTTGCAAAAAATGGTGTGAAAGCTTGTTTTTCAAGTTTGGCTAAAATGGATCATTGTTTACTGCTTGAAGTACTCTTGTAATTGCAGTGGCTCGTTTCTTTCAAAGAAGCTATGAACTTTGCAATGAATAACACTTTTAACAAACTTATCACATTCACTTTCCACAACTGGCTTCATTCTTTTTCGGTGTTTTCCTGGCGTGGAAAGCCTGACCTTTCTTGAGAACCTAACTTCAAGTGGCATTGATACACCACTGAAACACCGGTTGATTCTGCTGACAAATTAACAACTTCCTCAATTGCTAAGGTTGGGTATTTTTCACACAACTTGCAAAACACATTCAGAATATGATTTTGAGTCGAACTAATACTCAATGCTCCACTTATTGCTAGTATTTACTAATGCTAGTAAATACTAGCAATAAGTGGAGCATTGACTATTAGTTCGACTCAAAATCACATTAATTTTGTGCTTTATTGTATCAGAGTCCTTACACAATGGAAACGTTCAGTATAATTTGCTTTCCGTCACTTTTTAAAGTTTTCCCTTTGTGATGTTTTACATATTGTGCGGAAGTCGCCATGTTTAAACTGATTGTCTTCCCACTTCCTTTCAAGCTGCGCAAGTGCAGCATGCACTCTGATTAATATATACAAATTACGCTTATATTTACCAAATAAAACACTAATTAATTACTGTTTGACTGTTGTATTTGTAGCAATGTGATATTTATATATTTTAAAACATGCGAACAATATTGTTCATCCACAGAGAGTTACAAGGTTAAACAGCCAGTGATGTCACACACGTACATGTGCTTCTATTTACATTACCATATAAACTTAGGATGGCTTTGGTATATATTGTGGAAGAATATGGGAGTGTTAAAACACACCAGCGATTGAGGTTAATTTATGCCACATGCTTCTTTGAAAATTTACTTTATTCTTCCATAAATAGATTATAGTGAATTAGATGTTTTAATGATTGATTTTATAGATAAAAAGTTATAGAAAAGCATATATTCAAAACAATTTACCCTTTAAACAAATACCTATTTGATTAACACAATATTCTAGGAAGCTGAAAATTCAATCTGAAACAAATCCATGTTATATTGATCATTTCATCCAATTTTCTCATGGTCACCACTTCATCACCTAAAAATGCTATTGAAGCTTATATGGAGGCTGTAAATTACCCAAAGTAAGTTTGCTCAGATGCATTTTCAAAGTGGTTAAAAATATTCTGCATATTAATACGTAAAAAAAAAAAAAAAAAAAAAAAAAAAAAAAAAAAAAACAGAAGCTAACAATAGTGAAGTAACAAATATTATAATAAAATATAATTATTTGTCACAAACTTCACTTATCTTTTTAAGAAAATTTCTTGAATTCTGTGGAAAGTTCATTAATTTTCTTTAAAAAAAAAAGTGAAGTATGTGACAAATAATTCTATTTTATTGCAATTCTGTATATTATTTATTTTTTAAAAATGTGAATACTTTTACAGTCTTTCCAAAACCAACATTGACAAGTTGTATGTATTACAGCGCTGCTGGAACGCTTTCCATGGATTTATCTTTGTTTATAGAAACATCTCAGATAACGCACTGATTATTCTCCAAAAGGTGAGATGGTTACTGACGCATTTCTCGGACCTCTGCTAAGCACCAATGAACGCAGCACTTCAGCCAATGAATGCGCAGTAATCACAAATGACAGATACATGTTATGTCCACATGGAGTTAAACACATGCAATATCTTCGCTGTTTTCTCTCTAATTCATCATTCATTTTATTCTGTTAGTTTTCTTGTGAACTTCATTGATGCAAGTGGTGTTTCCTGGCTATTCTCAAATATGTGGAGACCTTGGGACGTATCTAGCTTTGATGGTGGAAATACTGTCAGTAATCCAGCCAGTTTATCTCGTAGTGATAATATTAGTGGTGCTAGTAATAATGTTGCTTCTATTTCTAGTGTCGCTGGTGGGACAGCAAATAAAGCAAGAGTAAAAGGAAGCAAGCTACCTTTAGGAACCCTCAGTAAACAGTCCCAGCAATTAATATGTAATGTTTTTAAGTATATGGAAGCCAATAAAATAGGAAAGGGACCTATTACTGAAACTGCTAAAGCAGTAGGCTTAAGCAGACATACAGTTAGTAAAGTTGTGATGAGACTTCCTATTACGCCAAAAAAGAAGGGCACCAAGCAACTAAAGTTAGGTAAGGTTGATAATTTCACCTGCGACATAGTTCATAAGGAGATGTACAGATTTTATAAAGAAGGGCAATCACCAACAGTTTTGGAATTGCTGCATAAACATCAAACCGTGTGAGATTTTCGTTACAAACAAGATTCACTTAGGCAATTGTTAGTGAAGTTAGGTTTCCGCTTTTGCACGTTAAATAAGAGGCGTGTGATTATGGAATCAGCAAGGATTGTGGCATGGAGATACAACTACTTGAGCAGGCTAAACTATTTAAGGCAGGAAGGGTATCGTATAATTTATTTAGACAAGTCTTGGTACGATACTCATGATGTAAGAAAAGGTTGGGATGACAGCAGTTGCTCTTGCTGCCTTCCAGCCCCTGTGTCATGTGGAAAAAGAATAATGATTCTGCATGCAGGTGGTAGCCAGGGTTGCATTGAGGGCTGCTTATATTTGTCCTCCAAAAGATTCGGGAATCCTTGGCCGATTCTCATCACGAGATGAATGCCAAAATATTTGAAGCTTGGTTTAGGAACAAACTTTTGGAAAACATTCCTCCTAAGTGTGTGACTGTCTTAGATAATGCTAGTTATCATTCACGGCTAAAGATAAAAATTCTCACCATGTCTAGCAGAAAGGACGAAATGATTAAATTCATGTTAGAACATAATTTAGAAATACCCAGACCAGTTCCTGTAAAAGCCGTGCTTTTGGAGAAAATTCGAGAAGCTAATATACAAAAAGTGTATGTAATAGACGAAATAACAAAAGATCGTGGTCATGAAGTTCTCAGGCTACCGCCATATAACTGTCTCAATCCGATTGAGTTGATATGGGCACGCCTTAAACATGCTGTAAGAAAGAGGAATGTAACTCCTTCTGTAAATGACAGTGTGTGCAAAGTGTTGAGAGAATGTGTACCAAATATAGATTAGAGTATATGGGAAAGATGTGTTCAGCACACCATGCAACAAGAACGAAAATTTCAGCTGCGGGATATTTCACACGACAATGCTTTGTTCATTATACACGTGAGTGAAAGTGGCAGTGACAGTGAGAAAGGCGAAGACAGACCGTAATGTGAGTAGAATATATACTTTGATATTATTAGCATAGTGCAGTTGCACTTAAGAACCTTGCTAATCATTGTTACTTGGTAAATATTCTAAGAAATAAATGCCAATGTTTGCAATGCTGACAACTTGGAGAAAATGCGACGTTTTCTCCACAGCGAGCAGGTCGACACATCTTATCTCTGCGTAACTGAATATCTAAATCTTATCACATTCTTTGACGCCGTTTGAGTAGCACTATAATACCTGATCTGCACAAATCGAGTTTTCTTTACTCCCAATTAACAGGAGAACTAAACTTCAGCTTAGTCACAATGCTATAAAACATTTTTATAACAAAACATTACAAAAATATTAAATGCTCTTCTTTTTTTAAAATATATAAAATGCATTTTTAAGCATTTCATTCTTATTTATTACTTTTTTTTTTTTTAATTTTAAGAGAGCTCATAGTACTTATTCTTTTTTACTACACATACACAAAATTTCAATGATGTGTGTTTGGAGGAATTTAGTAACAGTGACGTCAAAATTGATATAAAAATTTCAAGTTGGGGCATGCAAGTGGTTACTTAAAAAACAAATTAATTTATTACGATGGTTTCTCGGGATGCAGCCAAGTGATGTTTCCTTTTTCCAAGCTTTCAGCCATCTTAATTCTCTGGCCTTCTTCAGGGTTAATCTTACAAATTAATTTACTTAGATACTGCTAGGGTTTGACTACACATTGGAACAAACGTGAGTCCTTTTCAAGTTATATTGATGCAATGTCAATTTATGCATTAGATAAGTAGCACACAGTATTAATTTATGCATCAAGTACGTCTCCTTACTAAATGATGTATGCACATAATTCACTTAAATATATTTTCATACAGGTCAGCTAAAGCTTGCATCCAATGAAGCAGCACATTTTTGTTGTTGATATAATTATATCACTGCTGCTGACCTGAATGGTACTGGATTCAGCATTCGGTAATGAGATTTCCTGACAACACTTGTCGCAAATACTGTACAACACTAGGCTTCTTTCATACAGTTTGTTTACCATCGTTAAAGTAACAACACCTTAATTATTCTTTCTAGTACTGCAATAACGGTGATACATTATACTGTAAAGGCCAATAGCACTTCTCAATATAACATATAAAATTTATGTTTTAACTTGTTGAGAAGGTCAAATTACTTAAATTTAAAAATGCAGTGACTTAAGAAGCAGTAAATGACAATGAAATTACAAACAAATGTATTTAGTTTATCAGACTTTTAAATGTGAAATAGTTTCATTTCACTAACCAAAATAACAGAAAACATTAAGATAAATATCAAATGTGATTTCACACAAATAGATCACATGATATTTATTTGAATAAAAGTGTTTAAAAATTGCAATGAACAAAAAATAAATCCTTTTGTTTGTTTGTTTCTTAAGGAAGCTGTCAACTGGCAGGATCATATTGTCACCGATCAGACTGTTGTAATGGAACAGCCGCAAAGACAGAGCTGTGGGCATGGGCAGTAAAGACAGCGTAGAGCGCTGAGTTGGATGCCTGCCAAGAGAGAGAAAGAGACAGAAGTCTGGAATTTTCCACTTTTCTGATGCCATCACAATTGTTATTGAATGATCTACTGCATTCTAGAACAATGACTGGGAGGTATAAATAGAGGCAAAGTGTGAGAAGCAGTGAGTTGCAGTTGGGTGATGAACTGCAATGGAATCTTTCGTTTGTTCACATGTGGAAAGCAAACGAGACCACCTGACCGCAGAACAGATCGAGAAGGTTTGACAACTGCTGAGACAATACCAGTGTGTCTTCAGCCAAGGCAATAGCAACTACTGCCATGCGGACCACGTGCTCCACCACATCGACACCAGAGCCGCCGGCCTATTCGGCTACCACCCAGATGCGTTACACTGGCAAAACAAGCCAAGGTACGGGACATGCTGGAGGATATGAGATCTAGGGGAGTAATCGAAGAGTCTGACAGCCCTTGGTGTTCCCCTGTAGTCCTGAAGACAAAGAACGGCGAACTACGCTTCTGCGTGCATACAGGAAGCTGAACGCCGTCACCAGGAAGGACTGCTTCCCCTTACCCCGGATTGACGACACCCTGGATGCGCTTGTTGGTGTGCAGTGGTTCTCGACCCTGGACCTGAAGTCGGGCTACCGGCAGGTGGCTCTAGACCCGATAGACAAGGAGAAGAACGTATTTCCGACAGGCCAACGGCTTTGGCAGTTCAGTTATGCCCTTTGGTATTTGCAACGCACCAGCTACCTTCCAACGCCTCATGGATTCAGCAATGAGAGGATTGACTTATGACTCCTGCCTGCTATACCTGGACATCATGGGCGCTGATGACCGCCGTAGTTGAGCGCCCCTATACACATCATCATCATCTACCTGGACATCATTGTCATCGGCAAGACATTCGAAAACCAGCTCGACATCCTGAGCAAGGTGCTACAGAGACTGCAGGCGACGAACCTGAAGCTGAATGCGAAGTGCCAGCTCTTTCGCAAGGAAGTCAACTACTTGGGCCACATAGTCTCACCAATCGGAGTGGCCACAGACCCAGAGAAAACACAGGAGGTGAGAGATTGGCCTCGCCCAAAGGATAGGCGATAATTGCAGTTTTCTAGGGCTGTGCAGTTATTACCGCCACTTCATAAAGGGCCGTCCAACATCTCCAAGCCCCTCACTCGCCTGACGGAAGAACACCAGCCTTATGTGTGGACGGGGGACACCGAACGCGCTTTTCAGCACCTGAAGACACTTTACAGTGCTATTTTGGGATTCCCACAACTAGACGGTGCCTTCATTGTGGCCACCGACGCCAGCGATCATTGCACTGGCGGCATCTTACAAGTCCAGGACGGCCACGAACGGGTGATAGCCTACTACAGCAAGACGCTGTCCAAGGCAGAGAACTACTGCGTCACCTGGCGAGAGCTGCTGGCGGCACCCGGCTTGAAGCACTTGCACTATTACCTGTACGGTCAGTAATTCCACCTGAGGACTGATCACTCCGCCCTAACTTGGCTAGTTAGCTTTAGAAACCTGGAAGGCCAGACAGCCCGTTGGATCCAGAGATTGCAAGAGTACGACTTCACCTCCGAACATCGTAGAGGGACGCAGACGCTATGTCCCGAAGATCCTGCTCAGAAGAGTTCGGCATATGCACAAGAGTGGAAGAGAAGTAGCGTGCTGCAGTTGTCAGGGTGATCACGGCAGTGCCTGCAGACGGATGGGATAGCGCATGCCTGAGGAGGGAGCAGCTGGCGGACGCCAACTTGTGGTCACTCTTGAGAGAAGTGGAGGCAGGAACAAGACCGACCTGGGAGGACATCGCACCCAGAAGTGTTGGGTATAAGTTTCAATGAGCCCAAGGGGACTCAATAAAGCCCAAAAAGGGCGTGTTGTTCCGGCTATGGAAATCACCCGATGGGAAGACACAGAGAACAGTTGGTACTTCCTCTGAGTACGGTCCCGAAGCCTTGGAGGAATGTATGCCGGCACTTCAGGACACCTGGGAGCTGAGGCTCCGAGCAGATGCTGACATGGTGCCGTCAATGTCCACAGATGTAGTGAAGGTGCAACTATTAAAATAAACATTGAAGAAGAGAGGTGGTAAACAAAGTGAATTCCACAATGTTGTCATAACTAAGGCCATTGTGCAGAAGCCTCTTTTACAGTCTGAAGTGCTCACAGTGAATATATCAACACAAACAAAACTAGCAGCTTTAATGTCTTAGAGAAGTACACAAACAGAAAGATCCTCCTGGATGAGTCTTATAATGCAAAAACTAGGTACCATAGGGTTTTCAGAATGTAATCTCTAAAATATGTGATCCATTGGAACCAGAAGTTCTGGATTGGAAGGGAGATGCTGCAGGATAGTGTTTCTATTATTGTACTGGGTTCAGTGCAAGCGGGTGGTAAATCATTCCTCTTTAACATTCAAGTACTTGACAAGGTAAATCACTGCATGGTTGCAAAACTTTTCAATGACTCTGTAGGTTTCTTGTGGCCAAGTGGGTTACACATGACAATATGACAATGTATTTTTATTTCTCACTGACGGTGCTTCATACATGGTAAAAGCAGGAACTGGATTGCAAATTCTTTATCCCAAATTAATTTACCTTGCCATGGTCACAGTTTACATCATGTTGCTGAAACTATTACAGCCAAATATAAAGAGGTGGACTATTTGTCTCCAGTGTTAAAAAATGTAAAGGTGCCACTAAGAGTTGAAATATTGCGTGAACAATTTCTAGATCTACTCTTATCATGTAGGACACTTCTAACTAGGTGAGGTATGTGGGTGCACTGTGTAATTTTGTAACATTTTGGTAAAGTGAAAACCGTAATAAATTCCTTAAATGTGGAACATGAGCTAGCATTGCAGCAGGTATCAGGAATGTTTTCTGAATATCGCATTGAGGAAAAAATCCAGTATATTTACTGCCAGTTCTCAAAATTACTTGAAATTATAACACAGGGCCAAAATAATTTTTCCCATTATTCACTTTCTCTAATAGAAGAAATTTCAAATATACTGTCTGCCAAAATTGCAATCCATAAGTTTAGCGAGGTGTTAATTAAAAATCCTAGTTACAAAACAATCTGTCAGATCAGCAAAATGTTGTGAAAAAACTGTAGCAGAAGAGGAATTCATTGAGTAAAGAGTTGTAGTGCTTTTCACATGCACCTGTGACATGCAATGTAGAAAGATTGTTTCATTGTATAAAACCTTCTTCACTAGCAGGCAGGTGCTTCACACAAGAAAACCTCAGGCAACTTTCCGTACTTACTGAAACAACCATGAATTAGGTAAGATAACTCCCCACCCAGAAAAAATGTCTTGGATTTTTGTTCACTTGTTTTTGCATATTATGGTGCATATTTTTAAATTTTTTCTTGCATAATTTAGTATTTTATTTTGCACAAAAATCCAGTCACCAATGGCATGTTTCAACTAAATAAAATTATGGTCATCAAAATGTTTAATAACAAAACAAAGTTTTAAAGAGTATAAATTTCAACTTTGCTCATATGCACCACAAACCTTGGAAATATGAACTTAATGCTAATTACATGTAAAAAAAACTGCAGCAAATCGTTAGTTATAGTATGTGTTATTGTGGTTTTATTTTCTTCCACAGTAAGTTAAAGACATTATAGCAGGCAGTTCTTTTGATTTCTACAGTTCTATATAGTACTTTGCTGTTTTAGAGCCTGGCATACTATATTTAAAGAAGTTGCATATAGTGGATTATTTATTTTTGTGGATCACATAGTAGAAATAAACAAGCTCATTTAACATCATTGAGGAAAAGGATTCATAAACATAGGAATTCTGAAGCCCAGTTAACTGCTTGCAGACAAGGAGAGAGAAAGAAAAAGATAAGATAATGTTTTAAAAAGCTTTGTAGTTGAGGAATAGCAGAAAGATTTTTGAAAGTACAAGGTACTTTGTAGCAAACAAAGAATATTTAACCCCTCCCCCAAAGTAAATTTGCAAATTGAAAATTTTCTCTATGTAGCCAAAATGTAAACTCAGTTATGCCAAAATCACAGATGTATTACAAAAATTCTAAGAGGAAGAAACTCTGTTCTACATAATAACAATAAATTCAAAGTTCTCTGTACTAATTTAAGATGGCTTCACATTCAGTTTTAATAATGCACTTAAGGTCAGACATAAGCAGTGATGATGTAAATGTCTTCTTGGATATTGCTGATCTTAAGAAAAGAGATGCAGAAACAATAGAAGTTGAACTTTTAAAATCTCTTTAAGGTTTCTGTTGAGTTATTTGAATAACAATTTGATTGCAACATGTGGTAATGGTGCTAGTGTAAAGCTAGGTGAGGATTCAGGTGTTTAGACTGACTTAAGAAAAAGTCTATCAAACTGCTTATGCCACTGAATTGAATTAAAGGTAGCTGATACGAGTTGAACATGTTACTGGTATAGCTTGAATTACATTTTTAACGAGCTATATGCATTGCACAAAGTATCAGCATGAACTATCAACTGTTGCACAGGAATTTGGTGCAGAACATAAAAAGATACCCTAAGTATTCTCAGTGATAGCTTCATACTTTAAAGCTGTGCAAGTAGTATAGAAGTCTTACCAGGTTTTTAACGCTCATTTTAATAGATGTTCAACTGATATAACTAGAAAATCAAGAGTAAGGAAAGAATTCAAAGGAATTGCAGAATACATTATCAAGCCCCACAGTATAACATTGCACACTTTCTGATGATCTTAAGATTATTACCCTCTCACAGTACCTACAAAAGAACAGTACTGCAATTCAACAGAATGTTGTTTCTGAGCTCTAAGGCCGTGTTCCAGATGAAAAAAACACCTGACGTTCTGCCCATTGCTTGGTCAGGCATCTTCAGAGTCACTCACTCCTGGCTGGTTACAACTACATTCTGCTGGATTAATGCCAGCCATGAAAGGCTAAGCATGTACAGTGCTACTATTTCCTCATATAAGGGAAGTATAAGGTGAATAAGAGTAATTGAGCAATTGATGGAAATTCAGATGCTTGCACAAAGGAAGCAGAGAAAGCTATTTTAAAAAGAGCATTTCAAAGATCTTTTACTGGTTCCAGCAAGAGAATCAAGCAGGTTTACCACCAAGGTTAGTAGGCAACATGTGTAGTGTTAATTTGAGGCTAATTTTTAATGACAATTCTAATCCTTTATGAAAGAGATTAATATTTCAGACAGTAAAAAATGGTCCAATGATATTGAGAGCCCATGGCCAGAAGGGTAGGAAAATCTAAGAAAATGGTGTGATCATTTTCTTCTTTTTCGTATGCAAGAGAAGATTTCAAAGATAGCAATGGAGAGAACTTTCCTGAAGACATACATGTCAGGACAGCACGTTGACCATGGTAGCTCAATGGGTTAGAGCAGCTGGATGGAAACCAGGAGATCCGTGGCTCAAATCCCGGCCATGGCATTGAATTTTTTATGTTGACTATCCATCAACAAATGTTAGCTTAACACTCATGTTAAATCTCTTGTTACACTAACAAGCCAACTAAAATTGTCATGATGGCAGGCATGAACACAAGCTTTTGATGTCAATTTGCCAGCATGGCATTTGTAATAGAGTACGGCCTATGAGAAATGATTTTGAGGAGCTATCAGAAAAAATAAACAGTGTTAGTGAAGGAATGTGACAATATCTTCTCGATTCACTTTTATTTTAACTTGTGCTTCACTGTTCTCTAAGCTTCTTCCAATTCTTGTACTTTGAGCTATCAGAAAATTTTCTACAGAGGTATAGACCTTCGAAACAAGTTATGAAGGTTACTGCAGAAGTACAAGAGAGGTTAGAACATGCATTGAAAGAAATATGCCAATTTTGCCTTTGCTTCAAGTATTAATAACTTTGCAATTTTATAATTCACTGAATTCTGTGGATGATACACTATCCACCTCCTGTCTTGAAACGTTCAAGTCACTCGTCAGTTCTGTCCTTCGCACCTCGTTTTAAATTTATGCAATACTGATGAAGTTGCTTCGTACTTCTGGTTGTGACATTTGCATTCGAATTAAATTTATTTCCAATCTTTTCCCACGTCACATCTTTCTTTTCACATTTACTGCATCCATCCTTTTATTTTCCACAATATCCTTCTATTTAGTTACTATTTCAAATAACAATTCTTTCTCCGTTGATGAGAAATTTGTCCATGGCTTCTCTTCTGATGTTGTTCACCCGCTGCTATGTGTAAATGAAAATAAAAACAAAAGCTCAATGCAGTACGTTCAGAAAATAATAAGATTCATCTACAACCTTCTGTATCAGTAATATTTACAAGCCTCTCAGCATTAACACATATTTGTTAACATTTTCAGAAAACGATTTGTTGAAATGCAAGGATTTTAACACTTTTGTTAGCTCTGTAACAATTGTTACGCTACATTTGTTAATGTCGATTTTAACATCTGTTGGTGAAATCGGGTGTTAATCTGAAAAGTCACATCAGTAGGGCCCGCAAGTTGTTAACCTAAACATTCTCTAAAAATGAGCTATAAAATGCCCTTAAAATATTAAAAAATGCACATAAAATGTAAAAAAAAAAAAAAAATGACCTAACAACTTCTTTTATAATAATAATTAATAACTGTCACAGACAAATAATGAATATATGGTTTGAATAACCATTTTTTTAAAGCTTTCTTAGTAAATAATGCAATTATTGCTACTAAATAATAAATAAATTCAAAATTCATCAGGTCATTTTCAATTTTATAAAATATAAAAAATAAGTTACTGTACCCATTAGCCAAAACATACCATACTTAGCGTTGCAGTACACCACCAAGGTCATCTTCAAGTTATAAAAAGTAAAGGAACGGCGGTTGTCAGCTAAAACAGACACTTGGTGCACATTTGAAAAACACTATGTCACTGCCTCTTAAATCCTGTTCAAAAATATCAGTTCTGAAGTTTTCTCCTGACAAGATATCGGCAACCTGACAAACTTTATTTTTGTCCAATACTAATTTTAGTTTCTGTCTAATTTTGTCCCCAATCTCACCTTTTACGTTTTGTATCCTCTCTTCCGCAATCCTTACTAACTCAATCGACTTACCCAATGTCATACCACTTTCTTCAAGGTGGGTTGTGGTTTCCGTCAAAAATGTAATATTTCATTTAATGAAAGCTAATTTACCTTGAATTTGAATATCAGAAAACAGGTCCTGTGCGCTCTCAATTGCCTTAGAATCTACCCTATAAAAGCTATTCACTACTTCTCTTACTATTTGAAAATTGTCACATGCAGTTAACCATGTACACCAGCGTGTTAAAATTGGTGTCGGAGGCAAAGCTATATTAGCAGCTTTTTCTTTGAAATACATAGTACAGGTTGGCGCTTTCAAAAATATTTTCTTTACTGTGGAAATTAGTGTAGCTACTTCCAGAAATGTTAATTTGACCTGTTCCGCAATTCGATGAAAAGCATGGGCCCAACACATAACATGCACCATCTTACTGTAAAATGATTGGATCGATTTTGCCACCTTTACCACGTAAGGCGCCGCATCTGTTAGGAAGAGCAGCTCGTTATCATGCTGTATTCCACTAGGCAACAATAAACACATGGATTTATCAAACAGTTTGCATATCTGACAGTGGTTAACAGCTACCATAACCTGACGTCAGAAGAAACATTTGTCTGGCACTAGTAGCTTCTAGAGTACCTACCACTACATTGGCTACATAATGCCCCTCTGAATCGGTTGTCTCATCAATTGATACATAATTTTTTCCCCATTCACGTATTCAGTTTAACGTGTCTTCATAACATTTTTGTAGGTAACTTTTACGCAAACTGGATTCATTTGGAATTGTAAGACCAGTGTGATGTTCAAGAAAATCTCGTAACTTGGAATTACTTAATTTTCCTAGCGGAATATTTGCACTAACAGATATTTCACATTTTTCTTTATAAAAAGAAGATGACTTGTTACTTGACGTCGAAGCCGTTTCTTTTAACAGTAACAGAGATGCTTGTCTTTTTTTTTTTTTTTTTCACATTTTGAAGAACTCACAAATGTTTCTCCCACCCAACTTGTTGTTGTACAGTGAACCATTTGTCTGCAGCGACTTTAATTTTACACACTTTACAGAACAATACAGTTCCACCAGTAGGGAATACGTTTCTGCTGAACTCTGAAACAAACTGTTTCATATGGGACGCAGTTGACTCTTTTTGTTTCGGCATTTCAATTCCAACACAACAAATTTTCACACCTCACAAGCTACTCTCCTTGCTCCTGAACTCCTGACTGATGCAATCCACACATATTGCATGATGTAATCGGCAATTCCTCGAACTGATGCGTCATAAATTCACCAGCAGTGTTAGGATGCTGACCTGTGTTAATTACATGTTTACAGCACTTACAAAGTTATTTCATAAAGGATGATATAAATGAGCTTTTAATCACATATTATTTTAAAACCCCCCAAAAAGCCCATGGGTGAGGGTCAGGTCAGCCACGGGGATTAAACCCAGGTCTCCCGAATGCGGGCTACAGATGAAAATGCCCAATAAATTCATGAAAAAGAAAGAAATGACCGGAAAATGAATCTAAATGTTAAAAAATGACTATTATAAAAATGTGGGAAAAAATGCATTTTGATGACCTATAAAAACCATATATCTAACGTAGTTGTCCCAGAATGTACTTAATTTCCAATAAGCATTGTCTGTGACTACTCAGAAAAAAGATAACTTTTCATCAAAATTCGGGCCCTACATATCACCAATTGAGAGACACTGTCAATACAGCATTTGACAGCTAACATTTGGTTTAAAGCAAATAAGCTATGACTATGATAAAACAAACTTTAGTCATAGATAGTCAAACTGAAAATTTCAATGCCATGGCCAGGATCTGAACCATGGATCTCCTGGTCTCTGTCCAGTCGCTCTTAACCATTGAGCTACCATGGCCAACATGCCATCATTACGTTAAATCTTCCAATTAACTCGTATGTCAATATTATACATGGCTAGTGTGGAACAATTAATTTCCATTAATAAACTTTAGTCAGTTTATAACAAAGCATAAGCAAGTAAAGGAATTAATTGGATACAGCTGCACTATAAGTGCATAAGAGCCGTAGATGCAAACGATGATTTGCGAAACATGTCCTCAAAATAGGTACGAAAGTGAAGCAGATGTGTAAAAAATACGACTCATCTAAAAATTAATAATTTTTCGCTTCACTGTGGTGTTCCAATACAGTTAAATCTCGATCCAATACAGAATTTCTTGAGCTCCAAATAGATGAGTTCTATTGGAAAAAACAGAACCAAGTTACCAAAACTGAGCTATGCTTATTAATTTATAGATGAGTCGTATTTATTACACATCTGCTTCACTTACGTACCTATTTTGAGGACAAGTTTCGCAAATCATCGTTTGCATCTTCGGCTCTTATGCGACTAAAGCTTAATCCAGTGGTGTGGGTAATTCTGGAGTTGCTGCTGCCATCTGTTGATTTAGTGATGATTCTCTTCTGGCAGGATTTCCAAGTTCATTAGTTGGTTTTTATGTTTTTCTATGTACATTCTCTCCCATATGACGAGTTCACTATGTTTCTGTACGTATTTTAGTAATTCTGTGCTATCTTCAATTTCATGATTTTCAGACCAGAAATGAGCTGCTATTGCAGCTCATATTGGTATCTTAAGTGCCTGAAGTGTTCCTTCTTTCTAGTGCATGTGTTTCTTTTTGTCTTCCCTATGTAAATTTTTTCAGTCTTTACACTTAATCTTGTAAATGCCTGACTTTTCCTCTGGTTTTATCTTATCAGTGATATTACTGTTAAGTAGGTTTTTAATGTAATTGTTTTTGGTGCCAATGTTATATTGTATTTCTTGAATATTTTTTGGAACTTTTTTGTGGCCCAGGGGTGGTAAGTAAATTCAGCAAATCTAATTTCTTGTTTTATTGGTCTGAGAGCTGTGATCTGTTTTAATCTCTTTTGAAGTTTGAATGATTTTAGTTTTTTATCTACAAGGTTTTTTCCATATCCATTTTTAATTGCAATTTTTAAGATTTGATGATATTCTTTTTGATATTCTTGCTGGCTGAGAGGGAGATTTGTTGTACATTAAGAAACTTAAAAAAAATCTGTATAATTAAAATGCCACAAGAATAGCGTACTCTGTTTTTCACTGTTATGTGTAATTAATAGAAATGGGGGGAAGAGGAGATGAGATCCAGCATGATCCAAAGATTAAAACCAGCATTCCCACAGTGGATGAAATCAAACAGGCATTGAGCGAGTCGCATTTTGGTAAGGCAGCAGGAGTTGACAATATTCCAGCAGAAGTCATGAAGGTCGATATACACACCACAGCAAATATGTTGCAGCCGCCATTTCAGAAGATATGGATTTGTGGAGAAATGCCGGCAGATTGAAGATGTGGGTTGCTGGTGAATTTGCCAAAAAAGGGAGACACCTCAAACTGTAATAACTGGAGCGGAATTACACTTCTATCAATTCCCAGCAAAGTCTTTACGAGGGTTCTACTAAACAGAATTAAAGAATAAGTAGATAGACAGCTCCGACAAGAACAGGCAGGGTTTCGTCTGAATCGTTCATGTGTCAACCAAATAAACACCTTGAGGGTAATTCTAGAACAGTGTGCAGAATGGTCACCTAGCCTCTATGCAGTGTTTGTTGACTTCGAGAAAGAGTTCGACTCGATAAACAGAGAAGCCATGTGGAAGGAAGTGAAGGCTAAGGAGTGCTGTCACAAATTATTAATCTCATTCAAGAAACACCGTGATTACATGTGCAGAGTCATACATGAGAGCCGTGTATCTGAGCCTATATCTGTATGTTCAGGTGTGTGCCAAGGTTGTATCCTGTCACCAATCATGTTCTTGATCGTGATTGATGCACTTATGCAGAAAGTGACTGAAAATGTGAAACGTGATATCCAATGGGGGTTGACCAATAGGCTGGAAGATCTGAATTTTAAAGACGATTTGTGTCTCCTGTCTGAGGCTCATGGTGAAATGCAAGCAAAGACTGAGTGAGGATTTGGTGGTAGAAGGAAGAAAGGTGGGGCTAACGATAAACTCAAAGAAGACCAAGGCCCTAAGAATTAATTCCAACAAACTGAACCCATTTGTCTTGGGAAATGAACCTGTAGAAGATGTGGATAGCTTTCTTGCTTGGGCAGTGTCATCACACTGATGAAGGAGCAGCAAAAGATGTCTCCCAATGTATCCAAAAAGCAAACAGTTGTATTTAGTAATAAGACACATTGTATACAATCACACATAAAGGATACAATAAATATGGTGTGGTGAAGCTAACCATTTTAAGCAGTGCAACTTGATAATAATAAAAGCAAAAGCCTGTCAATTGTTCACCATAAAACAGGCTACACAACATCAACAAACTGAGTCCTTGAGAGTGTATGTCTTTACTTGCCAACACTCCCCCTCACGAACAAGGATGAAGAAGAAAATATAACACTTTTATTTAAGTCCCAAACGGTTTCTACACATAACAAACTTTAATGCAGGCATGGCTTTGGTGAGAATGTCTGCATCCATCTCTCTGTTCTGCAGTAGGTAATCTTGATGTCTCCTCACATCACGGTTTCCCTTATGAAGTGTTCCCTGATGCTTATGTGTTTTGAAAGAGATCCAATTATTGGATTTTCTGCTAGATCTTGGCAGCCTGATTATCATTTAGGATTAGTATATGACTGTATTTTAGTTCAAAATCATTTGCAAGTTGTTTCAAATGAAGTGCCTCTTTTGCAGCATCAGTCATAGACATATATTCTGCTTCCACAGTTGACAGGGCTGTTGTTCTTTGTTTTCTAGATTCCCAACTGATGACTGAACCAGCTAATTTGAAACAGTAGCCAGTGTATGACTTGTAGTTCACAGGGCAGAATCCCCAGTTTGCATCAGCATGACCAATTATGGGCCTGCCAGTTCTGGTGAAACATAAACCAAGCTCCTTGGTTCCTTTTAAGTATCGTAGAACCCTGTTTGCAGCTGTCCAATCTTGTTTACCATAACATTGATTGAACTAAGATAACTTACAGCATGAGTGATATCTGGTCTTGTTGCTACAGATAGGTATATAAGAGTTTCAATAAGGTTCTGATAGGGAAGATTTTCTTCTTTTCTTTCATTTTTGGTTAGTTTTAGACCAACTTCCATCGGTGTATTCGCAGGTTTACAGTCTGTTAAGCTGTAATGCTTGAACAGATTTTCTATGTACCTGGATTGACAGGTTTTAATTTTACCATATATTCTCTTGAATTCAATACCAAGACAGTATTTTAAATGCCCAAGGTCTCTCATCTGAAATGTTTCCATCAAATCCTTCTTGAGGTTGCTCACAGTCAATTTGTGTGACGAGGCAATCAGAATGTCATCAACGCATACAGCTAGTAGAACTTTTTCTCCCCCTGTTTCAAATGTATATACACAAGGGTCTGCACGAGGTTTGAAACCTAAACTTTTCAATTTAGAGTCTAGTTTGACAAACCATTGTCTTCCCGCTTGTTTTAAGCCTTGAAGCGCTTGTTTCAGAAGACAGACTTTTTCACTTTTACAGCTCTTCAAGTCTTCCAACATTTTTCTTGCTTTCACATATATTGTTGACTGAGGGTTGCTCTTCAACAATGATGTCACATAGATATCTTTCAAGTGAATCTGGAACTTGCATGTATATTTTTTTCTTCTAGTTCTCCATTCAGGAAAGCAGTTGATACATCTAGCTGATTTATCTCCATTTCTTCTTCCACTGCTGTACCAAGAATAAATCTTATGGAACTTAGCTTAGCGACTGGTGCAAAGGTTTCTTCATAATCTACTCCTGGACATTGTGTAAATCCTTTGGTAACCAATCTAGCTTTTCGACGTTCTAGATTTCCTTCAGTGTCATATTTAGATTTTAATATTAATCTGGATCCTACTATGTCCATGTCCTTTTCTCTTTCAGTAAGAATCCATGTATCATTTTCCAAATGAGTTTTTATTTCTTCCTTTATTTGCATTGTCCCACACATCAGCTGATTCATCAGATGAAGATTCTTCTTCAAAAGCACAAATCATTGCACTGTCACTTGTAGCACTATCCTAAGTGTCTGAATTTCAGGTTCATCACATGTTGATTTAATGGACAAGACAAAATCATTAAATCTGGTTGGAACCTTCTTGCTCCGTTGTGGTCTCAGTGTTGGTGGGACTTCATTTATTCCTAACTGGGAACACTAATCTTTTAGTGTTGTCCCTTGGTTGACATCACTTTCTTCTTGTGTTTCTTTTTCAACAGTTTGATGTTTCAGTTCTATTATATAGTCAAGATCCTTTCAAACAGCATTTCGTAGATTTGAAGATTCTTGAAGATACACTTTGTTGAGGACTTTTACATCTCTGTCACAACTACTTTACTTTGATCAGGCATCCAGATTCTGTATGCTTTTGAAATTTCTGAATAGCCAACAAAAATTCCAGGTTTTGCTTTTGGTTCCAGTTTTCCTCTTCTTGGGTTTTTGTCCAAAATATAGGCAACTGATCCAAAAACATGCAGATGTCTTACAGAAGGTACATGTACAAGCCATCTCTTGAAAGGCGTTTCATGATTTATAGCTCTCGAAGGTGATCTGTTGCATAGATAGTTGGCCTATGTACAGCTTCTGCCCAAAATTTCTCAGGTAGATGAGTATCGATGAGAAGGCATCTAGCCTTTTCAACTAAAGTTCTGTTTTTCCTTTCACTTATTCCATTTTGTTGTGGAGTATAAGTAGTAGATAGTCTTCTCTGTATGCCACACGCTTTTAGATATTTGCTGAATTCTTTGTTGCAGTACTCTGAGGTTTCATTATCAAATTGAAGTGTCTTTATCTTCTTTCCAGTGAACATTTCCACTTCGTTCTTGAATTCTTTAAAGTAGTTAAGAACTTCAGTTTTTGCCTTTAAAAAAATATACTCGGCAGTATCTGCTATAGTTGTCAATGAAGGTAACAAAATATTTTGCTCCCTCATGTGATGCGAATCGCATAGCTCCACAAACATCAGAATGGAAATTTCTAGTGGTTCATTCTATCTGTTTTGTCTGGTTGGAAATGTAGGTCTTGTAAACTTTCCTGCAAGGCAAACTTCACATTCAAAAGATCCATCACTCTTAAAGTTTAAACCTTCAAATTTTTCTTCACGAAGAGCCAGCTTTAGATCAGCTTCATTTACATGTTCTAACTTTTGATGTCAGCGATATATGTCAGAACACAGTTAGGTTTTTTCATTTTATTTTTTTCCTCTTTAGATTTTATATAATACAGACCATTAGATTTCATAGCTTTTAATATTGGGCATCCAGTTTGATCCAAGAAAAGGTAAAGGTAACAGAATAACCCTTATCTGTGATTTTTCCAACAGAAAGTAGATTTATGGATAACTCTGAAACATATAGAGTATCCGGTATAGTTCCACTTTTATTTATGTTCTGTTTTGCCATTCCTTTTCAATCAATTGAAGTAAATTGATTTTTAGCTGCTAGTTCCAATGAATCAGGATCAGACGACACTGACAATTCCTTGAATTTCCTTTCGTCATTACACATGTGTCGAGTGCTTCCTGAATCAAGGATCCATACTAAACTGTCTAAAATTTTTGATTTGGCTGTCACTGAACACTGTTATATCATGTAGGTGTGTTCAGGTTTCTTTAAATTCCTTTTCTTTGACTAGCATTCAGATGTACTGTGATTTCTCCTGGAACAGATTTCACAAGGAGACTTTTTGAGATTTCCTCTTGTAAACTTCTTTGAGAACGGTTGTTACTTCTGACAGTTACCACTTCTCTGTTGATATTTTTTATTACCTGCAAAGAGTGCTTCTTCACTTGAAGTGCTGTCTTTTTGTATAGCTTCATTTTCTTCCAAGATTTTAACTTTTAGATTTTCAACACTGGATAGTTCATCTCTCGATTCAATGGCAATTCGAAAATTTTCAAATGAGGATGGTAGAGAATACAGCATAATTATGACCAATAAGTCTTCATTTATCACAACATCCATTTCTTTTAGTTTGTCAACAATAGCCAAGAATTTGTTGAGATGATCACGTATACTATCTGTGTTGTGCACTTTCTGTACAATTGTTTGAGAAGCGTAGCTTTCCGAGCAGGGCCTGAACTTTGAAAATTCTTCAGCATATCCCATACATCTTTTGAGGTTAAGCAATGCTTTATTTGTTTTAATTCTGAAATCATAAGAATTAGTTCTGCCTTTGCATTTAAATCATCCGTTTCCCATTTTATTTTGTCTTTGGCATCATTTGGCGGTTTTGTTTTTTCTCTGGTCACATAACCAAAAAGTCCAATGCAAATAAGCACGGCCTGTGCTTGCATTTTCCACATATCATAATTGTCTTTCTTTAGAGGTTCAATAAGACAAACACTGGTATTTGTAGCCATTTTTATAAACTTTTCTTTTGGACATACAATTTTGCAAGAGTAAAAATGACGGATACTAACGTAATCAGCAGAACAAAAGGTAAAATAACTTTTTCACTTCACAATATTATTTACTGCTTTCTTTTCTAATATTTCACACTTTATGCGCACTGGGAATGTTCTGGGCCCATAACCTGTTGTATTTATTTAGTAATAAGACACATTGTATACAATCACACACATAAAGGATACAATAAATATTGTCACCCGAACGTCGGAACTCCCTATAGAACCGGCCGGCAGTAGGGCCAGACAGGAAGCATTCAGCCCACGCCTACCCATTTGTCTCGTGTCACTAACTGAAGGGATGATTAGGAGAGCGGTGCGAGCCCTGTACTGTCTCTTTCCCCTCTCACCAGACGTCTTGAAACCTCGGGATAATTGTGGGCGCCGCGAACCTTCCAGAAACGGTGATCTTACCTTCCACAATATGGTGCGGTGAAGCCAACCATAAAAACAAAAGCCTGTCAATTGTTCACCATTAAACAGGCTACACAACAGCAATAAACTGAGTCCTTGAGGGTGTATGTCTTTACTTGCCAACAACAGTGCCTTTGTACGGCTCCATCTGGTGTGGAAGAACAGCGGAATATCTATGAAGACCAAACCTCGCATCTTCTGGAGTAAAGTCAGGTCTTTTCTGCTATATGGGTCTGAGACTTGGAAGGTGACTAAAGCAATCACCTCCAGGCTCCAGACCTTTGTCAACCACTGTTTAAGAAAGATCCTAAACATCTACTGGCCAGAAGTAATCTCCAATCAAGAACTTTGGAGAAGGATGGGTAAAATTGAGATACCCATACAAATAAAGCAGCGAAATGGAAATGGATCGGGCATACCCTGAGGAAGGAAAAGGAAGCCATTGAGTCAGCAGCACTTGATTGGAACCCACAGGGTACAAGAAAGAGAGGAAGACCCAAGCAAACATGGCTCTAATCTGTACATCTGGAGGCAATGGGGGAGCGCAAGACCTGCAGTGAAGTGGTCTGCAAACAGGACCAGATGGAGATGCTTCATGGATGCCCTATGTTCCATGAGGGACAACAGGAACTAATCTCTCTTAATCATGTTTAATTATTTTCTGGGGTAATTCAGCACTCAGTACACAAGTTTTTATATAACAAAAAAGTGGTTTTGAGCCCCATCATGTCTGTGAGTCCTTATTTAAAACCAAAGAAAAAGTCTTACTCTTTGCTATGAACATATATATTTTCTGTTACACTAACTTACAGATAATTACAACTACACAACAAACCTTGCTGAGCATGACCACAGCACCCTCCCCGGGGGACACCACCTTATCATAACACTGACCGTGCGGGTGGGAAGGTCTGTGTGCTCTAATGAGGCTGAGAGCTATATCGATGGTAGCTATGCTACCAGAAGGGTCACCCATGTCGAGCAAGTCTCATGCGGTGCTGGACAAAGAACATCCTACAATGACCTATCTCTCGCACCCCATCCTGTTTGCATTCCTTTTTCCCTATCCAAGTCAAGGTGGAAGGCATCATGTTGAAGGCTGAATGGCACCATAGATGGTGTCTCGAACGATCCCCTTGGGGAACCAGGTCAAAACCCATTGTATTGTAGACCTTCTCTGCAAGGGGCTACAAGGGTAGCAACAGATTAGCCTCCATACTCTTGGGACTATAACTGAGTCTAACATATCCAAAAAGCCAGAGCGCTCCTCAGGTGGGGACTCTGATGGAACCGTGGTATATCAGACTCTGGCAATGGAACCCAGTGAATCAGAGTGCTCCTTTATTGAAGACTCAGGTTCTAAGGAGAACATTCCCAGCGAGTGTACAAGACCAGAGGGATCCCTAATGGGGGGACTCCATGGACGAAGCCTCTGGGTCCTCGCAAAAGGAGGCACTAGAAGCTGACAAGTGTAAGGTTACCGATCTAGGGGAGCTAGCCAGTAAGGTGGCTCTCTAAAGATTAAGAAGAAAGAACGATCTGGAGCAGAAAAGAGGAGGAAGCTGGCCAGGCTAGCGGCGAAGAGAGGCACGGAGGTAACTTTGCCCTCTTCCTCAGCTGATCTGTTCTCCCTGGCCCCTCTAATAAAAGCCTTCAACCACTTCAGAGGAAGGCAAACTACTCAAGTGACCAAGTGCAGAGTATTCCAGAGTTGTCAGATTAGACTCAGGATGGCTATTGTTAATGAGGGCTATCCTGTGGCACAGATTACTCTGGAACAATTAGTGAATATTCAGGCAGCTGTCGGCAGGCTTGTGGATGAGCTACCAGATGATTCCGACATGGATCCACCGTTTGATTGCTATCTGGCCAAGGGGGCAGCCATAGTGGTTTGCCAGAACGAGAATTCTCGGTTTGGCTTACCAGTATAGTGCCCAATATGAAGGCGTAGGAAGGCTCCAATCTAAAACTGGTTAGTATGAATGCTCTCCCTACGTATAAGAGGTTGATAGTCTGGATCCCAGGATCCCCTATGAAGATGAATGTCATCTTCAGACGTTTGGTTCTCAGAACGTGATCGAGATGTGGCAGTTGAGGGTGCTAGAGCACAAGGTGGAGTCCAGAGGTGTGCGACTTGTGATCAGCATACACTTGGCTGCCGTAATGGAAATCCTGGCAGGAAGGAAAGGAAAGCTCTTCTGCGGCACGGGTCTAGCTGTGATTACCTTGCTATGAGCTGAAACCAAGAAGAGGGAGGAGAAGAAGACTGCATAGATGCATATAGTGAGTACCTCTATTGTCATTCACTGTGTGCAGGCCAACCTACAGCACAGCTTCATTGCATCTAGGGTGCTTGTGCGGGCTAATGACTGGGATACAAATCTCTCTGACACAGGAACCATGGATTTGTTAGGGCTGTATCATGGGGCTGACAGCTGCAGGCTTTTCTATCTTTAGTGCTCGCACTATAAATAGGCCTAGAGTATGAAAGCATGAGCATTACCACAGTTCTGTTCACAGGATGTGGTGGTGGTTCTTATGAGATATAAAGAGGGAGGTTCAGAGAGGCAAGTGGTGGTCTGCTCTGCATATTTTTCTTACAGCTCCAAGGATCCTTTTCCCCCTATGGAGTTTGAGGACCTAGCTACTTACTGTGGACAGGAGGGACTTGACCTAGTGGTTGGATGCAACTCTAAATCCCTCTATGGGATTTGGGGTAGCACCAACATTAACACCAGGGGCGAGGCTCTTGTGAACTACATAAGTACAACAGATTTGGAAATCCTGAATAACAGCAAACCTACATACTGTAATAACAGAAGGCAGGAAGCTATAGATATAATACTAGAATCGATAAGCATCCTGGAGGTCAGTGGCTGGAGGGTTGGTAATGAACCATCCCTCTCGGACACAGACACATAGTGGCAGGCTCTCTCGATCCAAAAACCTTTAGGGTTCCCAAAGAGGACCAATTTGGACTCATAAGGAAGACCTCGGGGGCAGAATTGCTGGGGGAATGCCTAGAAATCCTTATAGCAGGGAAAACATGGTAGACTGCATTGATTGGATCAGTGCAGCCCCCAGAGTTTCTTTTGAGGACAACTATCCACTCAGAGTAGTTATAACAGTGAATGGGAAGTTCCAATGGAGCTCGACTTTGAGAAGACTTCGGAACTCCACGTATCAGCTCTATAATAGAGCCAAAGGTAAACAAAATATGAAGAGCTGGGACCTTCATAGCATTGTACAGTGCAAATATAAGCAAGAACTGAGGAAGTCCTCCAGGCAAGCCTGGAGAGATTTCTGTCAGAGCATAAACAATCTACCAAATGTGGCTAGATTGCATAGAATCTTAATGCAGGAATCGAGAGCCACTTTGGGCTCACTAAGGACCTCCTCTGGGACATTTACTGGCTCAAAAGAGGACACTTCACAAACCTTAGTAGAGATGCATTTCCCTGGATCACAGATGGTTAATGAGAAGGCGGTTCCTGGTCAGGCTTGCCGACCTGTTATGCAGGATTGGGGGACTGCCAAAGAAATTGTCACCTACAAGTGTATAAAGTGGGCAATCCAATCTTCTGTCCCTTTCAAAAGTCCAGGGATGGATGGGATCTACACAGCTCTGCTTCAGCAGGAACAGGATTTACTCATTCCAAACCTTGCCTGGTGATGGGTTATGTACACCCATTGTGTGATACAGGAAAGACTGGTTTTCATTCTTAAGTCTGGGAGGAGCTCTTAACTTGGGCCTACCACCTACTTAGGCTGACTTCCTTTCTTTTAAAGACTTTGAAAAGGCTAGCAAATGGATATATCAGAGGACTAATATCCATTGAAAGGCCTCTGTGAAAAGAACAACATGCCTACCAGACTGGTAAATCTGTGGATATGGCACTCCATCAGTTGATTTTCAGTGTTGAAGAAGTGTTTGACCAAGGAGAGCTGGCCATGGCGATACTTTTAGACATAAAGGGGGCCTTCAATTTCACGTTGTATGGCTCTATCTATAGAAGGTTGATTAGACATGGAGTTAACTTGTGTGTAGCTTGATGGATTATGGCATCACTGGAGGGTCGCACTAGTGTCGCTCAACCAGAGCAGGCTGATGTATACTATGCCCAGAGGCTGCCCTCAGGGAGGTGTCTTATCCCCACCCATTTGGTGCCTTGGTAAACGAACTACTTGTCAAGCTCAATGAAAGTACAGTATATGCCCAAAGCTATGCAGATGATAACTTTGTGCTCAGAGGTAAATTTGCAGATACAATTTCGGGCCTTATGTAAAATGCCCTTGAAGCTCTTGAAAGGTGGTGTCATGAGGTAGAATTGTCAGCTAACCCTGATAAAACTAACCTCATTGCTTTTACAAGAAAGAGGCAACTTGATGGTTTTGTACGAGCCGATCTTCTTGGGCAGAAGTTGGTTCAATCCGGGTTGGTCAGATATCTGGGAGTTATACTGAATTCTAGGCTGACGTGGAGAGAGCACATTGAACATATGGTGATTAAGGCTGCAATACCTACTTTGTGGGCCTGTCAGAGGAGCCTTGGTTTGTGATGGGGACTCAGTGCCCAAGAGGCACTGCTTGGCTTGCCTCCTTTGGATTTGCTTATCCAAGGAGAGGCCGAGATGACTGCTCGTCTCGAATTTGGGCTGTTGGTCTTCTAAAAATCTGGTTAAAGGACACAGAGAGATATTGAACAGACTTCAGAAGTTGCAGACTATCCTAGCGATGGTTTGCAACAATATGAAGCCTAGTTATAATCTAGGGTGAGTTTTCCGCCCAGAGAGGAACGGACTCGTAGCCCAAGGACTCCTGAGAGGGCCAAGCGGTCCGTCTGGTACACAGATGGCTCCAAGATGGACAAAGGGACCGGGACTGGCATTTACGGGCCTAAGATGAAACTATCGTACTCACTGGGAGTCTATTCTACAGTATTCTAGGCTGAAATATATGCTATTTTGGCCTGTGCTTATATTTTAGGGATGCGTTGACTGCACCGTCAGGTCGGCATCTGTTCTGACAGCCAGGCTGCCCTGAAAGCCATATGTGCTAGCACAACAAGGTCTAGGTTTGTACAAGAGTGCCAAGAGACCTTGAATATTCTGTTCTCGCCTACCAGTACAGCTCTGCTGGGTTCCTGGGCATGCTGGAATCAGAGGAAATGAACTAGCTGATAGGCTAGCCAGGGAGGGCTCTGCCAATGCATTTGTTGGTCCGGAACCTGTCCTTGGTATTAACCCAAGAAGGGCCAGATCTGAGATCCTTAATTGGGTATCACTTCAACTTCGCACTTTATGGCATAATCTTACTACAGCTAGGCAGGCTCGGTCTATGAGGGACCTAGCAAAAGAACAGCGGGATTCTGCTAACCTTCAATCGGGTACAACTTGGAAGTGTGTTGGCCTGTTGACAGGGTACAACACCCCAAAGAGACTGCTGCATGTGATGAAGCTTAGTGCAGACCCCACATGAAGGAAGTGTGGTGGAGAGGATGAGTTTTTTCTACATATTTTGTAGACACTTCATCCTGGGCTCAAGCTGAGACCAGATGATATAAGGAGTACTCATCCAAGACATCCTGTCCTTTTTGAAGGTTATGGGACTTGAATAAGCACTCCAATAAGAGGGGCACAAGGGCTCAACATACGGCCTACGTGCAACGGACCAAAAGGGCCGAACTCATTTACTTTCATTTATTCGTAACCACAGTACTAGGAATGTAGGCTATCTTCATATACCAGCATACAGCTTAAAATTGTTCAAGAACAAATGTTGCTATCCTGCAATAAAAATTTATAGCCACCTTCCATGCTAGCTGAAACTAACAGGTAATCCTAATCAACACAAAAACAAGAAATGCTTAGTCATTCTTATATACCAATCCTGTATATAATATGGAAGAATTCTTTAATATCCCATTCACCAGGCAAATTTTCAATGCGTGGAGCAGAGTGCAGATGACAAGGATTTTATGATTTACATTAATGTTGCTCTACTCTGATGCATGTTGAGATTGTTTTCCAATGGCAATAGTTTACAAACTTTCATATATTAGTACATAATGGAAAACGGAGAGAGAAAAAAATGGAGCCATGCACTAGTTGTGTTCGCTTTAATTTATGGACGCTCTTTAACTGCAATCTATATTGGGACTGAAAGAACATTCAATTTTGTACAGAGACCTCTGCAACAATATTTAAGGTTCTTTTACTTGCCATAAATCTATGACATGGAACCACCGGCTATACTTCCCTTCCAAAGCATGCCATACTAAGGATTTTTACTAGGGGTGATGGGGAGTGTATGCATTTACCATAAATGTATGACATGTTCAAAGTCCCTGCGCTTTGTTCATAGTGGGTAACAATGAACAAACACAATATGCACAAGATTTTGCAGTCTTCTTACTCTGTATATAACACCAATGGGATAGATTACAAATACATTTAAGTGAAGTACTTCCTGCCTATGTAGCGTATATGGTAGCATGTGTGCCTGTCATTAAGAGGACCCTAGTTCAAATCTCAACCAGGACAAGTTATCTGGATAAGGATTTTGCAGGGGTTTTCCCTTATCCTGAAAAGATAAATCAGGATCTGTGGACCTTGTGCTGATTTGAACACCATTTCACTCATTTCTTCATTGCCTGATATGATTACTGTTGCAGGATGTTAATTAAAGAAAAAAAAAAAGTAAATGTAAAGTCCCAGACTGTAAATGTCCAAAGCCCTTGGCATTCAGAATAAATGATTCACCACATATTTTAATTCTGAAACATTTGACCATTAAAAAGGTCAATTATCTAGAAGATAATTAATTTTAAAATAAAATTACATGTTAAGTATTAGTTTATCTCAACAGATTTTAATCAACTTTGGGATAACCAGTTGAATATAAAAATGTTTTCATTTAAAACAAATTAAGTGCAGTTACCACAGTGTCAACTTGAACATTAATTGCATTACATTTTCTCAGCAGATATTCTCCTAACATGTAAAGGAACTAGCTGCATAACAATTGTGCAATCCATTTTTTATCCAAAGCTAAAATATTTCTAACAAAAAGTGTAGAATTTATGACTCACTGACAGCATATATGCTATTTAACCCCCTATGTACAGATATGTATTAATGTGAAGTTAATATTCTGTATTCACCACCCCGAAAATGGAACTTTCATGAGCTGTAACACACAGATTGCACAATTACAAGCAATATACTCAATGAACAAGTGTAGTAAAATATACTAAGGACAAGCCACGAAGCGTAGCCCAAATGTCACTGAAGTTAAAACCCAAGTCCTCAGGAATAATAACCAACTATCCTGAGATCACTAATGCAAGCTTTAGTAACCATTAAGCATGTGAGTGAGTGTGTGGTGTTTTAGGGCCCGTCGACATGGTCATTTGGGCCCGAAGTCAACACTAAAACCTACAAAAATTTAGCTAGAAAGGTAAAATATAATAAAAACACTCAACTATTAAAAGGACATAAAAATACGATCTAAAGACTAATAATTTAAAATCTCTAAAAGTAATAAATATAAAATACAAGTCAGACTTGTTTATTAAAACCTATTTCAGAAACAAACCGCAGTGCCTTAACCACGGCCACTGGGTCGTCCCCTAAAATACTGAGCAAGTTAGTTCCCAAGCCCAAAGACTGGCGAACGCGGGCGTACTGCAGGCAATCGAGTAATATATGCCGCACAGTGAGGCGTACTGCACACGGAGCACACACAGGGGCCGGTTCCCCTCTTAACAGATGGCCACGAGTCGCTCGTGTGTGCCCAATTCTCAGCCGGGTGAGTATCATCTCGGCTCGCCGGTTATCCCTGCAGGAAGTTAGCCAGGGTTGTACGCTCTCCTTTATTGCCTGGAGTTGTGTGCCTTCCAAAGCTGTCCAGGAGTGCTACCAAGCAGATAGGAGTTGGCGACGGAAAAAACGTTGCACATTCTGGTATGGCACCGTAGTTGTTAAACTCCAGGGCAAACGGCAAGCGGACTTAGCAGCCGCGTCCACCTCCTCATTCCCGGAAATCCCCACATGGCCTGGGGTCCAAGTTAAAACAAAATTGTGTCCTCGACTGAGCATTTGTGAGATCTGGGCCTGTATTTTTAAAACAAGGGTGTGAGCGGCAGTGTGCTGTTGCAAGGCCTGAAGAGCACTTAGAGAGTCAGTGCAGACAATAAAAGAGCCAGGAGCTAACTTGCAAATAAAAAGGAGCAAATAGAAGATGGCATACAGTTCTGCTGAGAAAACTGATTAAGCATGTGGAACTGGAACCCAATTAGAGTAGATTACTATGAAAAAATATATTGACACATTAAAAATCCAGGAAATTCAGTATATTTATTTTAAAGTTTAAATGTATCACAGTATTTCAGATACCTTGATATTTTAAAGGAAACATTATCTGAAATTATATAAGAACATTTGCTTTAATATTTCTGCATCTTGATGCACATTATTTATTCTAGTTAGTTCCTCCGCTACTGCACACACTTCATCTTCACTGTGGGCTTCCTTACTAGGCAGCATGGGAATTCTAAACCGATTACAGAGCTATACATAATTTAAAGCCATTTGCAGCAAATTGTGATTTTTAATCTGAGGTAGTTCAGGCATGAAAATTTCTTCTGGGCTTTCTAGAGCACATTCTACTACTCTCACGATGGATTTATGTGCTCTTGAAGCGAACCACAGCTGGTTCAATAAAACTGCACAAAGTAGGGGTCATAAGCCACTCCCTAAGTGGGTAGGCAAAGCCTCCTGCCTATTTTTGGGAAATGGTCTCCAACTTACATCCAAATGATGTACAAGATTTCTGCCTCTTAAAACCCTGCCATCCTGAACACTTTCTGGCCAGCAGACAGAAGCATAATAAAATATTATGTCAGGTTCACTTACAATCATGCACTTTATGCAGTGGAGAATGTGACAATCCACAGAAGCCACTTTACACTCACTAGGGATATCAGTTTATGAGTGTGCCACCAACTAAAGATGTTTGGCATTCTCATCATTTTGTAAAATTTCATCAGTACATCCAAGTATCTTCAGTACCCTTTGTTGATCTAGAGAAAGCATATGATCAGACTGAGCTCCAGTTGTTAAGCAAAGGGGTGAGTAAACAAATGGTGTACACCCTTAGACCATTATATAGGGTAGTTAAATTATAATTGAACCTACTCGTGGTCTCTCTCCTGCGTGAGATGGCCAACAGAGGTGGACCAGAATCCTTACCCTATAAGATTCAGGAAATGTTGACCTTCTGCCCTCAAACAGCATATTGTCACATGATGTGTGATGTCACCTCCCAAGCTTCCGAGTGAGTGTTTGTGCAGGATTCAGCCTCTTTGTTAACTAGTAGTGACAAGAATGCAGACACAGTGTGTAGTATGGGCTGATTTACAATTCAGGATGTAAGGTATTTGTATGTTAGTTCACTAATGTAATAAAGTAATACATTTCGGTTTTGTTATACTTTTGGCAGTTATCCTTGTGAAATTATTATTAAGTTCCCTACCTCTCCAGCCAGCGAGTTAGATTTTTTTTTTTTTTTTTTTTTTTTTGCAGTTTTCCCGCAGTTCATGCTTGGCCATGGTTACACTTTAGTTTCTGAATCCAGCCCCATCCTCTGGCCGGGTTGTTACAATATCTCGTGTAAATATTCTCGTTCACTCTCCGAAGCTCAACTGCACATTTTCTTGTGATTTTTTTGCACAATGTTTTCCCTAAGTTCCTGTAGTGTGTGAGGGTTGGAACGATACACATCTTTGAAACTGAAGCTGTGTCGCTACACAAGTGTGCAAGCATTAAAGTCAAATGATCCCATTAAACATGAATGCAACTGATTTTTTCCAAACCATAGCTGACCCATAGCTTTTGTTTTTCACTGATGAATCTTTAGTTTCATTTAACTGGATGTTCAAACACTCAAAACAGTTGATAAAGTCAGAGAAACCTCTGCTACTGTATGAAATGCTTCATTATGATCAGAAAATTGAAGTGTGGTGTGCTACAAGGCTAAAAGATTAAAGAACCCATATACTTTGATAAAACAGTAAGTGCAGAGTGATATCAGAGGTCAATTCTAACATAACATGATGTACAATATGACTAACACTTACTGGATAAACACTATACATGTTACCTACTATATTATACTGTCCTCTGGATGCAAATCAACGATGGGTAACACACAGCTAATTTTTTGAAGATATAGCATGTTCCACCGAGTTGGTTTTTGCAGTAACTGTACAACATTTTTCAAAAGGACTTGCAGTTACTCTGCACTCATTTTGAATCTCTGATTATAATCAAAGTTTATGTCGAGGTCCAAATTTATACACTGTTTGAAGTTTCATCTTTTCTTGTTAACCTCTTCATCTAACAAATCATAAAAGAATTATGTGCATTGCAATAAATTAATGACTGAAGTTCTGCATGACTAGCAGAACTTCTAACAAGCATGTGTATATTCCATAACTATAAGCTATACATTAAATGAACAAGTATAGCAAAATAAATAGAGAAACTTAAGCCACAAAGAATAGCTGGTGATGTGTCCTAACCCCCAAAGTGCTTCCAAAAGGATATTTTTATACAAGCAGAGCAGTGTAGTGCTTACACAGAGCAACAGGAAAGCGTAGCCAAAACATCAGTATGACTAAAATCCAATGATCTCCAATTACTCATTAATTCAAAATGTACCTAACCTGAAACTGCCAACGTAAGTCTTTCTCAACATTTAGTAACCATTAGCCATACAGAACTGCAACCGAGTGATTTGTAGCACACAAATATTATCATACAGTAAGAGTTCTATATCATACATAACCTTTAACCTTTCAAACGGTTACACTGTATTTCTGACACTTATATAATGCTCAAAATACTTTTAAAATTTTTGTTTCCACAAGAACCTGTGTCTTAGAGCAGCGAACTTTATAAAGTGAAATTGCAATTCTTTGAAGAATGAACTTTAAACTTGTAAAAATGTGTTTGTAATTTGTAACCTATTTTTCTTTGATTAAATACAAAATCACTAGAAAATCACAATTTGTAGCTTGTACATGTAGCATAAGATGACTTTAAAATCACACAAAACTACCGGCTGTCACTCCATCCCTTAGGTGGCCACTACCATTAACTTGTGCAGTATCCCAAGCACGTCATTTTCAGCTGTGCTTATGCAACATTTTTTCTTGAAAAGAAAACATTGTAAATAAGGAACAATTCCTAAATAGCAAGGATGGTTATGTCACAAAATTCCCTAGTGTTTATGGCTACTAAACACACAAACTCAAAGGTATTCTTATTTTGAAAGGTAGAATCAACTTGTAAATGCTATGCCATATATGTAACTATCATTGATTGTCTTTATAAGTGTATTTTCAGTCATTTAATTGCCTTTTAAAAGCGAAGTGGACAGTCAGATTGATCCCAAGTAAAAAAAAAAAAAAAAAAAAAAGAATACTCAAAGTAAATAATTGGAGGATTAACATATTCTGGACGCTAAATAATCTGCAATAATTGTTATGACTAGCAATGGTTGTGCTCCAGGTAGTTTACATTACAAATTCAGGAATCACATGCATGCATTAGTTAAGGCTATCATGTTCATAAGCTGCTTCATATACTAAATTAGGAAGATGAAAAAAAAGTGGTCATGAAGGTGTTGCTTAACCTAAACCACCAAAACGCAGACAGAGAATATTAACTCTTAAGAACAAGTAAAGCAAATAATTGCCGGCAAGCTCTCCTCACTCTTGCACAAAGCTTACCTGTAGTACAACAATGAAGAACAATACACCACAGGCAATTGTCACCCGAAACCTTCCTATAACCATAACACAACCTCCTAATTGTCCGATCAAATTAACCAACACAAAAATTGTCGCCAAAAATTTGCCGCATCCCCATGACATGTCCATATATTCTCGCTGCTCTGTCCATTGTACCCACATACGGATACCATCTTCTAGGAATGTAGAAATTAGGCACAGTCTTGCTATTGTTGGCAAAACGTGTTTTCCATTCCGCAACACCTAGTTATAATGAACAAACACGGTTAAGTTTACTGACATAGAAATACACTTATTACGAATATAAATATGCTCTGGGTTGACTACTAAATAAAAGTGATGAATGAAAGAGAATAAGAAAGATCAGTTACCTGGTCGGCTATATCTTCGGCCTTGGTTAGTAATTCGTTTTGAAGAGCCATGTTAGTAACAGCTGTACTTTGTTCATTAGGAATGATGTGGAGAATGACACAACACTACTTCCTGTTCCGTCACTTTAAATCACTTTATAAACAGAAGCTCAAATGGAATTTTAAATTTGACTGCTGATACTATTAAAAATTATCTTCTCAAACTTAAATAAATATGTTAGTTTTTAGATAAATAGCAATGGAAACATTGTCCCTCTTTGATATGCACATCAGAATTAAAATCACAACCAAAGAAACGAATCACAGCTCCAGAGAGTAAAGGAAACTCCTTTGCTTCTTACGCTCCATACCACAGCCCCATACCCACGACGTTTATACCGTTCTTTCCTTTTACTTTTTGTACTTGCGCTCGCAATTTGAATGAGAACTGTTATAGTCCCTTACGTATTTCAGAAACAAGCGCGCACATATCGTGTGAAGAGAAGAAACCAATGGTGAGACAATAGAAAAGTCATGCTGTGACATCAAACAGTCACAATCTGGACTTGGGTTGTGTAGAATTCCTTTAAAAGTTTTTCAAAACTATTGCACTTAATAACGCAAAGTTGGTCACACAATTGTTCTAGGGGACATAGAGATACTATTTCTACACAGTTTATGTTGGTATCCATTTTACGCCAACGAGGTCTTGATAGGTACCTGTAAAAGATTTCTCCATTACGGGATGTGTTGTATTAAGGGAGAGTTCCTCCCTCTTTCTTTCCGTTTGTGAAGTCTTTTCAAGCTGCCCGTAGATGGGCACGAACTACATACTGAAGCTTCCACAAAAAATACAGCACTCTTGATTTTATATATTTTAAAAGATCTATGACGAAAGCCCTATTTGCGTCCTCCAGGTCCTCTAAGAGAAGTCAAAATAGGATTTTTGTGAATTTTTCCCATTTTCTTGTTTTAACTGCGTATGAATATTCGAATCTCCCGCTCATTTTTGTGCAACTTTCATAGAGGTAAGCAGTTTTTAAAATGCTGTTGAAAATAATCCAGCGGGTAGTATTTTAGAACATCATAGTACACTCACTTGGTAAAACATTAATAACTTAGTGCTCATTAGTCTTACAGAAGAAACATTTTTCCTATCTCAAAGTTTTACTTTATCTATTGGCAGCATTGGCATCGCGTTCATATTTCCTCCATGTGAAGGTTTCAAAGTTCCGCGAAGCTTCGTTTGAAAAGTTATATTTCATTTTTTGTGCTGTATATGAAATGAAAAATGAAATGTGTGGTATCAAACGCCCTAGTTTACTACATACGGGACTGCAGATGGGTGCTGCATAAGCATATCGTTGCTTTTTTATTGTGCGTTATGCAAATACAACGAAACCAAAAGGTATTTTTAAGAACAGAGTGTTTATAGGTAACATTTACCCCAGAGTTGCCAGATTTCGAAGGAAAAAAATTAGTGATTCCTTTTCAACATTTTTTATCTAAGAAAGATAAATTGGCAAACACATTGTATGCTTAATATGTAATGATTATGTAAATATTAAATTGTGCACATTATTAACTTTCCAAATGCTCTTCAATCTGACTGCATTTCACTGAACTCTTTTTATACTCCTGGCGGCGCTATCCGCAGGAGCAGAGCTTTGTTCAGAAGTAGGTTTTAAACTGAAGTCAGGTCGGCGTAAGTGGGCCTCCGGTTCAGTAAGATGTGAGTGGCGGACATCTGCCATGTTATAATTTATTTCTCGTAAAACGTGCTTTTAGTTTCTGGCCTGGGGCCTTGGCTCGTGAGATCAGAGCTGCTGGTAATTTAATATCTAAGGGATTAAACTCCATATTAAGGAAGAAATGTATAATAATATTTAAAATATATCCAGCATTAATTTTGCTTAGGCATTTCAGAAAGGGGCACACCTTCACCTATTGTTAGGCGTTGCCGTATACCTTCCCACATTTACTTCATCGGTTCCTCGTTGTGTTCCTGTCATCCAATTTAATATGTTCAAAGTCTTGCACCTTTCCTTCTGACGAGGATCGGCGCATAACTACACATCACATTTTGCAGAATTAAAAATTCTGAACAGGTTATATTCTGATAGTTCACTGATATAATCACATAGCTCTCATAGTTCACGCTACCACCTGGGTAGCGTGGTGGTAGCATGTCTGCCTCACGTTCAAGAGATCCCGAGTTCGAATCTCGGTCATTGTGAGTTATCTGGATAAGGTTTTTTCCTGGGGTTTCCCTTATCCTGAAAGACGAATGTCGAATAACTCTAAGCTCTATGGACCCTAGGCTCATTTGAGCATCATTCCACCTATTCCATTCATGACTTAACGTTGGAGGGCGTAAATTACAAAAAGAAAACTGTCACTTGGAGCTCTGCCTTGATTAAATCTGTTGAGCACCTCTTTCTTTAGTCACTCCACTTATTTTTTTTTATGAAGGAAAGATTCGCTCTGCAAAAGCGTTTGAACCAGGGACGCTAAATAAAAATCATACCACTTTGGAAACATTTGGCGCAGAATTGTCATGCACGGTTACTGACGAAAAGAATTAAGCCAGTTTGCTGCATAAATAAATGCTGTAAGGGATGCATAAGAATTGTCATTTGTCACATCATATCTTTCCTGTAGGCATTGAATAATATTACTATAAAAGCTGTTCAGGTCTGCAATAACCAGTTTCTGTAGTGGCATAGACAATCCATTAATGAGATCCTTTGCCTTACTACCAAAAAAGTTATCTTTCATTCTCTGCTGTATTGTACAACTGAGAGGTTTCATCTCTTCATATGACTCCAGTATAGTCAAGTGTGGCTTTTCTAGTATTTTAGTTGTTACAATTTGCAACATTTTAGTTAGCTACCGTCAAGTCTGACTTCCAACATTGCTCATTATATTTTAGGCAGTACCGCTTACTCTGGGTCATCGTTCCTGAAAATTTTAAATAATAATTTTAGGCAGTCTGGAATGCTACTGAAATAACTTATAATTGCTCCCCAATACTGAAGCGGTCGTGAAATGGCTGGTGTTAATGAGAGCCACCTAGTTGAAGAATGACTCAAAATACCAGTCCACTCCAAATTCACAATTTCGACGAATGACTTTAACTCCTCCCTTCTTTTGGCAGAGACGGAGAAATGGTCATAAATCTTTAAAATTACATTTGCTGCATTAGTACCCTTTCTGTCAATGCCATACATAATTGTGTTATTATGGCATAATTAGAGCAATTAAACTTTATTTAGTTAGGCTTTTATTTCTTATTACCTGAAACTTAGAATGTTTGTTTCTATAGTTCCATTGGCATAGTCTACACAATAACAAGACACATAATTAACATCTTAGTTGTGCTCCTCTAGGCTCTGATGCACCAAAAAAGTAATTGTTATAGATGTTTCCTCAGCACTTTCCACAAACTCTAGTAGCCTATTTTGCACTCCCTTAGAAGGTTCAAAGTACCGGATGCAAACTGGGAACATTTTTCGATTGATTCTCTTTGGTGCATCGGTAGCCAATGAAAAAAAGAAGCTACAAGGTTTTCGTGGATACCGTAAAATGGATACAGAGCAGAAAGAACATTCTTCACTATCATTTTCGATTTAGTGCGCCCACATGAAACTTTCAAAGCAATCGTAGAATCACTGAAAATATGGGACAGACGTTTATTTCCACAGTCCATACTAGAATTACTTAAAATGTGTCTCACTGCATGATAAAACAAACCAAGTTCACGCTCTGTGATATTGTCATATTCTTGTTTATTGTTCAAATTAACAAAATAATTCGAAAGTTTATTTAAAACTCCGGCATTACATTTTTCTTTTTTTTAGACGCCCCTGATAACGTTCACGTTGCCTCAAATCACTTTTGTACACCATGTGAAAGACTGAAATCGCTTTTGCACGTGGTACAAAATGCCCGATTCTTTTTCGATGCGGCTTTACCCACGGAAATATGTCTTCACATTTCTTGAGATATGTTTGATGACGTTTTGCCTTCAGTTTCTTCCATGGAGGAGCCTTTGATGGATCGTCTTCACCCTCAAACATTTTCCAACTCTAGATTACACGATCACCAACAATTTAGGCGTAGCTTCCAGCAAGTACGCTTGAAACATCTTTACAACATAGAGTAGAACTGTAATGGAAGTGGAGCAGAAAGCAACTGAAAGACAAAACTAGAAAGACCTTAAGTGGCTTGTTATGGCTGGCAGAAACTTGCTGCTATGTGACAGCCCCTCATTCCCTGGGACACAAACACAAAATACCTACTAAAACTCTAACAGCTACACTGTTGTGAGGTCGTTGAAGGCGGAAACGGCCTTCAACTATTGTCATACCGGTACATTGTTCCTTACTGGCATATCATATGATTCTTTAAAAACAGTGGGTAAATGCTGGCACTGTAACTCTAGTATGTATGTATATTTTATCTATATTTTAAATTCTTTTTTATTTTTATAGAGGTCCTAAGACAAGCATAGGACGCTTGTAGGTTTATCCCGGGTCATACTCTCCAAGTTCACGTATGAGCTGGTTAAAGCTAGAGGATAGTTTGCCGTAAAAGCCATGTGGCAGGTGTAGTATGTATTCAGTGAGTTTGGGGAAAGATAGATCAGAATTTATATTGTTGTTTGGTATGTACCATTTAGCGGATGTTGATGTACGAAGATATCAGTTGTGTAATATCTGCAGTTTTGCTGCCATTCCCCATATTTGGCAGGTATATATCAATGCAGGTCTCAGTACCTGCTTGTAAAGAAAAAGTTAGTTGCTTAGTGACATTGGTTATTTCTTGTTTTACAAAGGGTACAGCATTGCCATTCTTATGCCACCTCTATTTACCAAAGATTGAGTATGGGACCTCCAAGTTAGGCGCATATCGGAGTCACTCCAGGATATGTTGCTTCAGTGGGCCATGGGGTTTCTGCACTAGCCAGGCAGATATTTGGGACAACCATTAATTACGGTCTGGTGAATGTGACGGCCTGTGATTTGGTGGCGTTGATCTTCAAACGCTAGGCATTTGAACCAAATAGAAATCATGTCAGCATATTGCCGAGCTCGCTGCACTGCAGCAACTTGTTGCTTCGTTGCAGCTGTAATTGCGGTATCCTCTGCAAATAAGTAAAGGTTGCATCCTCTATGGCTTGGGACGGTGTTTATGTAAGTAAGGAATATCAGGGGACAGGACATTACTTTGAGGTACCCCTGCGTTGATGGAGCACGGTTGTGAGCGTTTATCATTCTCGGATACGACGAAGGAACGTTTGCTGAGGTAATTGTAGATAAGGTGTATTAGGTTTGAAGGGATATTGTAGTTTATGAGAATATGAATGTCTTCATGCCCAATGAAATCAAAGGCTCCTGAGATATCTAGGAAGAGAGCTGCAACGTAGTGGCGGTTATTGAATCCACATATTACTTCCTCCACGAAGCGAAGGAGCTGGTATGTTGTGGAGTATTGGCGCCTGAATTCAAATTGTTCTGGGCGGAACCCATTTTCACTCTCCAGCAGGTGTTCAAGGAGTATATGTATTACCTTTTCAAATAGCTTACTAATGGTCGGGATAAACTAATAGGCATGTGGCTGTTAACGTTTATTTTATCTTTCCCAGGATTTGGCAGAGTGATAATGTTAGCATGCTTCCATGCTTCAGGGAAGTACGCCAAATGTAACAAAATATTGAAGAAATGGACTAATAACAACACCCATGTTGGTGGAAATGCCTTGAATGCAGCGTATGGCAGTGTGTCAATTCCTGCAGCTTTGTAGGGGCGCACAAAATCTAGGATGGTTCTAACTTCATTTACTGCTGTTATACCTATATCTTGTATATTGCATGGTGTAGATAGATGGTCAAGAACCAAGGTTTCTATCTCCTCCGTTAACTCAACATCTTGTGAGTCTGCAGGTTGGAATGTGGATGCAAGGAGCTCTGCCAGGAGTTCCACCTTTTCTCTTGTTGACTGGGCAATCCTCCTTCAATCAGTGAGTGGAAGATCTGAAGAAGAGATCCGTAGGACTGCCTTAGACATATGCCAAAATGAAGTATCGGCTTGGTTAAGGTTTCTCAGTCTTCTCTCCCATTCATCTTTGCTATGATCCGCTGGTTCCAGTTTGACTACGTGCTGGAGCCGATTCCATTCACGTTTATGAATTGGGTTGCGCGTTATTGGGAAACGACGTCATACTTTGTTTTTATCAGCGATATATTGCGTAATTAGAATGGGTGTGGTTTCTCGGCACTAAATACTTTGCGCCTGGATGGATTGGCTTTCACCATAGCTGATACCATTAAGCTGTGATGTTTGCAGCTAGGTTTTCTGCTTCTTCCGTGCGGAGACAAGGCTAAATTTCAACTTGTTGCATTGCTGGAATTTCACTGTAGTTTCTCCAAGTTGTATGACGGGGATATAAGGAAGTTGATAGAGTTTTGGGTGTTGCACGTGTTTGATATAGCAAAAGAGGTGGATAGTGATCAATGGATAGGTCCGGGATGGATAGCGATTTTTGATGATCACGGATGTCCTTAATGAGAGCAATGTTCAAACAATCTGGGGGACGCCGGTCATCGTAGGTGATGGTGGGTGACGAAGGGGCAAGTATTAAAGGATTTCTTCGTCATAGATAACGTTTTAGCACTGAGCCCCTAGGTATTTGAATGGTAGAATTACACAGCGAACTCTCAGCATTGAAGTCCCTCATTGCTGTGGTTGGCAAACCATTAGAAAATATTACGTCCAAATCCTGTACTCTGATTAATATGCCAAGGGGGATGTAAATGAAGATATTTAAGGGTGCTCGGTATCTCCATTCATAAGAGGAGTTACATTATATGTCAATGCCTATTATTTGCTAGAACAGAACATCAATTTTCCAGTAAATTATGACTGCACACACATGTACCTATGTTGATTTAGAAGGTATTTCTGTTGCCAAAATCTGCAAAATTAAACAAAGTGCCATTTTCCGATGATTACATAAACTTTATGAGAATATTATGAGAATAATCATATAATGATATATCATAATATTCATAATATTCAATAATTCGCAGTAGGAAAATAAAAATGGAGACTGCTTACTCCAGGGAAACAATAAATTGAGGAACAAAATTTGGGAGAAAAAGCCGAGAATTCCAAAAAAAAAAAACCGAGAATCTGGCAATCCTAATATACACTAAGAATATTAAATATGCTAATTCAGATGATGTTATGTCATGTAATGTCATCATGTCATTAGATGCAGTGAATGAAAACATTTCAGAACCCAAACCTTCTTCAACTTTCTTGTAACTTCAAAGATGAAGTTACAAATAGGTGAACATGTTTATGATATTCGAATGCCCGATTTCACCAACATGTTAAAATCGACGTTAACAAATATAAAGTAACAGTTATTACAGCGCTAACAAAGCTGTTAAATTTCTTCCATTGCACCAACCTGTTTTCTGAAAATGTTAACAAACACGCGTTAACGCCAAGAGATTTGTAACTATTACAGCTATAGAACGCTACGCATGAGTCGTATTGTTTTCTGAACGTACTGCGATGCGCTTATGTTTTCATTTTCATCTGCACACAGCTGAAAAATTTGCGGGTAAACAAAATCGTAAACAAAAGCTGTGGGGCGAATTTGTCATCGATGGCGAAAGAATTTTCAATTCAATTGGTGACGAAGTATAAGGATATCGTGAAATATAAGAGAACAGATACGGTGAATGTAAAAGGGAAAGACGTCACGTTGGAAAAAGTGAGAAACGAATTTAATTCTTATGCATGTGTCACTATTAGAAGCTCGAAGCAACTTCGTCAGCATTACGTAAATTTAAAACGAGATATGAATGACAGAAATGACGAGTTACTTAACGTTTCAAGAACGGGAGATGGACAGTGTATTATCCTCATAATTCAGGGAATTATAAAATAGTTGAAGCATATGTGAGATCGGATAATCCTTTCGATGCATGTTCTAACTCAGTATTACTTAAATTTAAGACGAGGAGCGAACAAGGACAAGTGACGGATGACTTGAACATTTCGAGACAGGAGGTGGACAATTTATTATCCACATAATTCATTGAATTATAGAATCATGAATCTATTCATTTCCTGAAGCAAAGGTGAGATCGGCATATTCCTTTTGATGCATGTTCTTACCTCTCTTGTACTTCCGCAATAACCTTCATAGCAACCTGTTTCTACAGTCTATACCTCTGTATAACATATTCTTCTGATGGCTTCTCAAAATAATTTCTCCTCGTAGGCCGTACTCTGTTACGAATGTCATTTAGCCGGTCTTAAACATAGCAAATTGACATCAAAAGCTGCGTTCACGTCCGCCATCACGACTATTTACAATTTTTAAGAACTTAACAACAGAAATTGGCTTGGTAGCTTAACAAGAGGTTTAACCCGAATTTTAAGCTAATACTTGTTGGTGAAATGCAATTTTTGTTATAACTATTTCTAAACTCCTGTTAGGTTTTAACATATGTTGGTGAAATCGGACATACATGCTGATTTTATTGATGTAAGTATAATAATACATTTAAAACAGCGTACTGAAGCACCTTTTTAAATGTGCGATTTCCAGTCATTGTGGTAGAAACATAAACACTCTTGAGGATAAAGCTAAAAGAAGTGGATTGGTTGTAAATCTTAAATTTCATGTTCAAATTGTAATCCCAGAACAATTTTCTTTAGTTCTGAGCAGTATAAAGAAAGTAAATACTACGACATAAATGCTAGATTTATTTATGAGCCTAGATGCATTGGTAAATGCCAAATAACTGGGACAGTGTTCGGTGCAATTATGGATCTGTCATGTCCCCTGCCGCTCCAAGTGCACATATCTCTTTTATTGGGAAACTTGTGAAATATGTGGCACAAAAGTCAATGATAAATGCCTTCAAAGGGCACATAGAAGAAAAATTATTACAGACATTGTCATTGCTTTCCATGGGTCATTGCCCAAAAAATTGGACAATGGTGATTAAATTCTTGTTTTTCAGCAACCAGTATAGACAATGGTAAAGTAGTTGACTTAGACGAATTAACTAAACATTGCTCTTGGCTGACCCAGTAACTCAGTCGGTAGAGCACCTGTCTGCTCTGCGAAGGATCTAGGGTTCAATTTCCGGCTGCGTGTGGGTTTTTTTCTTGAACCAAGATTCTCCATATTCCCAAGTGTCTAGAAGTATTAAAGAGAGTGTGAATGTGTGTGTGATCTAGTGACTAAAAATCCAAATTACCTGCAACCCAATGCATACGTATCAGCACCATCACTAGTAGATGATACGATATAAAGGAGAATGACCAACGATATGACCACTGCAGTTACATGGGAAAAAAAAGAAATTTTTGAAATCTACTCAGGCCAAGAAAATATCTGAAGGTCGAGCACAGCATCTTCCTTCCTGCATAAAGAGCTATGAAGTAAGCAGCGGTGGAACGGAATCTACTCCAACAGTAAAACTGTTCTAGTGATCTAAGTAGTTACATTACTTGCAATATATTGGAGATGGTGATCCCAGCTCCTTCAAATTGCAGCTAAGCCTTATGGAGATTTACTGCTAATAAAACAGTGATGGTTCCACAATGTGTGAAAAACAATGAGTACAAGGTTTAGAAAACTTAGACACTTGGGAAAACAAAATTAACTAATTGGAAAACAAATCGGAAGACGTCTGACAGACTCGACCATCAATCAGGTAATAGCGTATTATGGGAAGGCTGTCTCAGAAAATTCAAAGAAATTTGAGGTCATGACTAGAGCGGTGTGGGCTGCCTACTTTCGCAAAGCTTCTACTGATACCTACCTAATCACTGCTCCGTGGATTACTGCAAAATATAAAAAAGCAGAAACTGGTGGTCAACTGAATGAATTCCATGAGAATTCCATGTCTAAGGCAGTAATTTTGGCATTGAAACCTATTTATGTAGATCTGGCTAACCCAGATTTACTGAAAAAGTGTTTGACATTGAAAATTCAAATTGTGAATGAACTGTTTAATAGTGTAATTTGGTCTCGAGTAGCTAAAATTTTATTTGTTGCTCTAAATACTTTTCATTTTGGTGCAAACGATTTAGTTATCACATTTAATGAAGAAAGTGCCGGTAGATTAAGTGTACTGAGTGAAATGGGCATAATTATTGAGTATACTATCAGAAATAGAATTCGATGCAACAAGGGTACCTTAGGCAGAAGAGGTGGCGTACATAAGTCTCAAGAAGCTGGGTTACTAATGCCAGATTTCACCAACAGATGTTAAAATCGACGTTAACAAATGTAACGTAATGATTGTCGCAGCGCTAAAACTAATGTTACATTTCTTGCATTTCACCAACCTGTTTTCTTAAAATGTTAACAAACCTGTGTTAACGCCAAGAAACTTGTAAATATCACAGCAATAGAAGGCTATGGATGATTTTCTGATCGTACTCCGATGCGTTTTTTTGTTTTCATTTTCGTCTGCACAAATGGCGGATGAACAAAATGATAAATAAAGCCGTGAGACAAATTTCTCATCGACGGAGAAAGAATTGTTAATTGAAATGGTGACGAAGTGTAAGGATATCGTGGAAAATAAGAGGACGGATGTGGTGAATGTAAAAGAGAAAGATATCGCGAGGGAAATATTGGAAACGAATTTAATTCAAATGCATGTGTCACTACTACAAGCACCAAACAACTTGTCAGTATTACGTAAATTTAAAACGAGGTGCGAAGAACAAGTGCCTTAAACATTTCAAGACGGGAGGTGAACACTGTATTATCCATATAAGTCAATGAATTATAAAATCGCAAAGTTATTAATACTTGAAGCAAAGGCGAGATCGGCATATTCCTTTCGATGTATATTCTAACTCATTATTACGTAAATTTAAAACGAGGTGCGAAGAAGGACAAGTGAATTGAACGTTTCAAGACGGCATGTGGACAGTGTATTATCCACATAATTCAGTGAGTTATAAAATTGCAAATTTATTAATACTTGAAGCAAAAGCGAGATCGCCATATTGCTTTCAATGCATGTTCTAAACTCTCTTGTACTTCTACAGTAACCTCCACTGCAACATGTTTCGAAACTCTATACCTCCGTAAAACATTTTTCTTCGGATAGTTCCTTAAAATCATTTCTCCTCATAGACTGTACTCTATTATGAATGCCATTTAGACGGCCTTAAATATAGCAAATCAACATCAACAGCTGAGTTCATGCTCGCCATCTTGACTATTTACAATTGTTAAGGACTTAACATTAGAAATTCGGCGTGTTAATATAGTAGCCGTATTCCCATAAAAGCCCTGGGTGTTCAGCTGGCGAGCCTGTTTTCAATATCCGCTTGGTGCCTCATGTGTGCCTGGTGGTGAGAGTCGCTCCTAAGGTAAGCAATGCATTATGCCAGGGTTTTTACGGAACTAATCTAACTCGATAACATGATACATAACACTTGTGTTACGCTAACACTTGTTGGTGAAATGCAATTTTTGTTTTAACTATTGCTAAACTCGTGTTAAGCCTTAACATTTGTTGGTGAAATCGGGCATAAAAGAAGAAAAGGGAGCCATATGCAATTGAATGAAACGGAGCATTATGAAACTGGACGATTTTGCGATATTCTGTATGCCGTAAGTGGCGAGTTTTTTAAATTTTATATTTGAAAGTAATGTCTGAAAATTAATTTTTCTATATAAATGCCAAATTATCTCAAAATCTAATTAACACCAGGAGCTGAAGTGCTTATCGAGCATTTTTTTCCAAAATGGCTTTATTTTAACGAAAAGATTTTTATGAAAGTGGAACAGCTTTTTCACTTAAAATCTATCATTTTTATAACATTTTAAGATATGTATTAAAAATTCCTTTCTAATCAACTAAGGTATTTCATTTTTCATAAATTAAGTTTAAAGGTATTGTTGAATGTACCTTAACAATTTAGCTCATTATATTCAATAGTTGCTAAGATAATGGGACAAGAATTAATATTGGTAAAATAGAGCACTTCGACTCCCCTTAATTCTTACAGGCTTAGCTTTTCCCATGTGGAATGTACGAGGTGTGTTAAAAGATAAACCTTCTGAAATTGCGGACCAAACAGCATAGAAAGAGCGCTGCAGCTTCTCAGCGCACCTAGCAGGAAGTTTAGAGAACAAATTGCCGTTTGCTGCGTTTCGTTCGAGCAATTAGCAAGCGTAATAAGCACGTGCACCGTCTGCTCGTCGGATTGGTGATAAAGTAACAATGAAGGAGCTCGAAGAACAACCACCGCGCGTGCGTATGTGTGTGTGTGAGAGAGAGAGAGAAGTTTTACTACTAGCTTGGCAAAACCTTCACAGAAACGTCACAAATGCTTAGCCAAGCATATGGGAAATAGTAGTAGACAACATTTAATGAGTGTCGTAGACGTTTCCAACAAGAAAGAATACTGGTCTGAATAACAAGAATATCAACCAAGTTCAATCTGGTCTATTAAGTACTATTAATGATTGCAAATATAGCTCGCATAAATGTAGAAATTTGAAGGTCATTACAATTCTATTAGAACTACAAGGAGGATTTAAATTCTCTTGCGTGACGCGAGAATATTTCCTAAGTTCCATGATGCAGATGTACGCATGCGCAAGTGGACAACCTGCAGGTTCATCTGTTGCAACCAACTTGAGACAAATGTGTAACAGTTGTAGCCCACTTCTGCAAAAATGTCCCAGACATCTGCTCAAAACTGGTGCAGAAAGATGTGGATGCAATTAGCAGCAGATCAGTTTTGGAAAATACTGACCATGTCTTCTCCCAAGATTTATTGCTTGACAAAAGTAGGCTTGCGGTCAAGCAGACTTATTGTACTGTTGGAAATGAAGGCTGTTGTTTCTGTGCATTCTTTCAATATTAAGTATTTATCATAAGATTTGTTGACATCTGTCCAACACCGGTGCAGAAAGATGCAATTAGCAGCAGTTCAGTTTTGGAAAACACTGACCATGTTTCCTCACAGGTTTTATTAACTTACAAATGTTGCCTTGATGTCCAGCAGAAGTATTGTACTGTTGGAAGTGAAGGAAATTCCTTCTGTACGTTCTTCGAGTATTTAAAATTCGTTCAGTGCATTGTTGAAAATCGGGAAATGGCTTGACAAATAAGTAAAATCCTCTTAGCCTTTTATTTCAATAATGTGGAGGCTTGCCTTCAATTTATATTCAACGAGCGTCTGCTGAAAACACAGATGCTATGTAATTTAGGGACAAATAAGGCTGTTGGCAGCATTGCGTTCAGTGGAGAAACAAGAATAGTTTGGCTACACTGAATTCTTCCATATAGCTTAATATACAGCAAGTAAATAAATAAAAGTTTTAACTTCAGTAACGTTAAAAGAATGCCCCCAGCAAAAATTGCACTTAGAAGTAAGGAAATCATATTAAACATCATAGTTGTCTATGAAAATAATATAGTTGTATAAAAGACGCGAATGACTTAGGAAGAATTGCCAGCGTCACACATTAGAAAGTAGAGCCGCATTGTTGCTTTCGATGTTTGTGGGATAGTAAGGACATTGGATTCACATTATGTAAACAGTCACTCCTACGAGAAACTCATACACCCATACAGCATAGTGTCAAATATGTTCCATTAGTAAACCAAATTAATTGTATATCTCCTCTCGATATATAATTAGACTTAATGAAGAATTTCGTTAAGGCTATGGACAAAAATATGGAAGCCTTTGTATAACTCAGAAGCCAGTCTCCAGAACTCATCTATACTAAAGTAAAAGAAGAAATATTTGATGGCCCTCAAATTAGGAGGATTTTAAAAGACGAAAACTTCGAGAAAAAAAAGTCAAGTGATAAGGAACTACAGACGTGGACGAATTATTATACTAAAGTGATATTTTGTTATTTTCTGGGTTTTTATTTACATTCAGACATTTTAAAATCATTAAATAATACCATTAGTTCTGCTAATTCTTAATATGGAATCATTTTGCCTTGATAGCTGCTTTAAGCTTCTTTGGCATACGGTAAACAAGATTTTTATAATAAGCCCGAATTTCATTGCCAGATATGCATCAGTGACTCTATGAGTCCCACTTTTGTGGTAATTTTGGTTTTCTTGAGTCTCTTTTTAACAATTCCCCAAAGATTCTCTGTTTGATTCAAATCAGGACTATTTCCTTTGCAATCACGAACTTTAATATGGGAATCCTGCAAAAGCTTGAAAACTACTTTTCCTCCATGACATGGTGAACAATCATGCATAAAACAGTCTTTGTTCGGAAATCATTCTCTTATTTGTGGCAAAAGCATATTTTCTAGTACTTTTATGTACTGGTCTCGTCTCATGGTGCCTATAACAGTATATAGTCGTCCTGTTCCTTGGGCAGGCATTACACTCGATACCATGACATATGTGGGATGCTTCAGTCTGAGCAACACATTCAACGCTAAATGTACCTCCTATCAGGCATTACACCCCATACCATGACATATGTGGGATGCTTCAGTCTGAGCAACACATTCAACGCTAAATGTACCTCCTATCCTTCTGCGCACATACTGACTACTTTCCTCACCAAAACTAAACGTGGACTCATCGCTGAAGCAAACCTAAAACATATTTGGGGATTCGAACGCTTTTGTTGATTTTAGAAATATCAGTGTAGTAAAAATAACTTCAAAAATCAGTGTGAAAGTATGAATTTATCTGTTCTCAAACCAATATAAACAATTACAAAGCAATAATTTTTTACACTTATACACGTTAAAAGCAATTATCTTTTCTCAGTTCTGAGCAGAGAATGGGATTTAACCCAGTTCAATCTCCGTTTTGCCACAGCAAGAGTAATCTTTGCCATTTTTCTAGGCCTCCGTGCATGTAGACCTTCCTTGTACAGCAGTCTCCAAACTGTTCTTGCTGATACCTCCACTCCAAAATTAGCCATGGATTTAGATAGCTGTGTGCTGGATGCTCTGCGGTGTTTCTTCGAAAGCAGAGCTAGTTGGGATAAGTCCCATTTGGCTAAGTTTCTCATTTCTGACATATTTGCCAACACGATTCTGGTCATACACCATGTTTTGGTCTTTTTTATTTTTATTCTACTCACGGATGTTTGCCATAGTCTGTCTGCTATCTGCTCCTGCGTGTCCTGACCCTCATCAAGAAGAATATTGACAATGGCGATTTTTTGTCGGAAATAAAACCTGTTCTCAACCCATTACCACACTTTTCTCTCATCCAACTGATTTGAAATAAACGAAGTTTAAACGGTGCTTCCATGTAACAAAAATGTGTTTAAACAGTTAAATAAGTATTATATGTAGAAATTATTGCATTTGAGAGTACATATTACGTGGAAACGTAAAAATAAATTTGCTTTCACTTTACCAACATTTTCAGCCTTTTTGCAGTTCACGGGCAAACAACCTTATTGCTCAAATTAAATTTCTGAATTTCAAAGTAAGTGTATGTTTATAATTGTAAAAGGCTTAAGATCATTTTACAGCACTATAACCATAGAAGATATTCTTTCACAATATTCTGAGATCAAAAATAAAGAAAAAAAAGTGTACGAAAATTCCCTATAGTCTAATAATACTGAACAAGAAATTTCAACTTCTTGCACTCGGATGAAAATAGGCGACGTTTTACGTATTCGCTATGTTGAACTCAAATCTGTAATCCAAAATTCTCTATCATGTTCCGTTTTGGAGAAATCTGTTTCTACACATACAGAAGACGCAACTAAAACATTGTAATCAATCCTGAGATAAAGTAATTTCATATAGATCAGCATTATAATGGAAAATTTATGCAGAATCTATAAATTACGGTTTAAGTGAAACTAACAATATATATTTAGACAGCTGTCATGTAAAAACTTAAAAATATTGTTAATTCTACTTACTTTAAAACAACTTTCGAGTAGAATTTCACTTGTAGCTGAAATCACGAAGTTCCCTTATGAGCTGCCAACAATAATTAACTAATATACTAGTGACCATTTTCCGCTGTATCGATTCTCCGCGGCACTTGTACGAGGGTGGCCTGAAAAGTTTCCGACCTCAACTTGAAGATGGCAGCACTCGTAAATAAAAGCTAGTAAATTTCGTTGTTAATCTGTTGACGTTGCTCACCAAAGTTTCAGCCATTGTGGACGTTCAGTTGTTATGTAACTGTCGTTTGATGTTAGTGTTTTTATGAAAATGGACAAAATCGAGTATCGAGCTGTCATTAAATATTTGTTATAGAAAGGCAATACGCCTCCGCAAATGAAAGTTGAGGTGTATTCTGTGTATGGGGATCCTGCTCCATCATTTACCACAGCGCAATGTTTGGCAACTGAACTTAAACGTGGCCGTAAGAGCTTGGGAGACGATGAACTTTCGGGACGTCCAGAAACTGCAACTATCGACGAAAACATCGCCGAAGTTCGAAATGGTACTAGACAACCGCCGAATTAAAATGAGAGAGACAGCAGAGTCTATGAACATATCAAAACGATGTGTTTGTTACATATTAAATCAACATTTAGACATAAGAAAGGTGTCCGCACATTTGGTGCCGCGTTTGCTCACGTTAGACCAAAAGAGTGTTCGAATGAACTTTTCCAACGCTCTATTGGCGCAGTTTAGTTGCAATAAATATGTGCTTTGGTGCCGATTAATTACTGTAGATGAAACTTAGACACACCTTTATACGCCTGAAACAAAAATACTGTCTAAACAGAGGACTGCAAAGGGGGAACCGGCTCCAAAAGCTTGTTTTTTTGGCTGAAAAAGTGATAGCGTCTGTTTTCTGGGATCGCCTTCAGTTATTTTAATCGATTATCATTAAAAAGGAAAAACCATAACAGGAGCATACTACGCATCATTACTTGACAAGCTGAAGGCAGAACTTGCGGAAAAAACGGCCACATTTTCAGATAAAGAAAATCCAGTTTCACCAAGACAACGCACCGTCTCACACCGCTGCGGCTGCAATGGTGGAAATTCACGAATTACGGTTTGAACTGCTTGACCATCTGCCTTACTCACCAGATCTAGCGACTTCATTTTGTTCCCTAATCTAAAAATAGGGGCGGAGGACTTAGATATTCGTCCAATGAAGAGATAATCATCTTCGTGAACAATTATTTTGTAGAGAAAGGCGCCGAGTACTATTTGGACGGGTCTACAGAGATGGGGGCATTTTTGGGAGACGTGTGTAGAGCTACAAGGAGACTATGTTGAAAGATAAGAAAATAATTTCTGAAAAAATATATTGTATCTTTATTAGGTCGGAAACTTTTCAGACTACCCTCGTATATCCTAATGAAATCGTCCTCTGTGCTTATCACTCACAGCCCCCAGTTTGGCAGGGTAGAAGTCCAATTACGACGGCCGCACCCTGGCTCAGTGGTTAGACCGCTTGACTCTCACCAAGGCGGCCCAGGTTCGATCCCAGGCGACCGCAAAGTGAGATTTGTGGTGGGCAACACGGCGCTGGGACGGGTTTTCTCCGGGATTTCCAGTTTCCCCGCCATCTCATTCCACCGGTGCTCCATCTTCATCTCATGTATCATCAGTGTCATAGCCTGCGATGCCATATGTAGTGAAAGCGTTAAACACTACACATTTCATTTCCAAGTGCGACTGCAGAAAATGTATTTTTAAGGGCATATTGGACTCTAAACTTTTATATGACTTTGGCATGTTCTCAATAATTTCCTTTTAGGAATCAGCCTCATATTTCCAAGGAAACTTCTGCGCTCCGTTTTGAATCTCACCCACGCTGCTTTCTCGTTTTCGGAAAGTTGTTCTCCAAAATGCCTGTCGTTAATCAATTTGCGTATTTGTGGGCCAATAAAGACACCTTCTTTTAATTTTACTTCCCTTAATCTTGGAAACTTTTCTTTTATATACCGAAAACCCATACTGTCTATGTTCAGAGCCTTTACAAAAATGTCATTAAGCTTAACTTAAAGTGAAGCGGTGACAGCAAAATGTTGTCGTTGTTAGCTAATGCTTCACATTGAACACTCTTTTAACCCGGTAATAAATCACTTCTTATAGGCCATTCAGTTACTTCATAATGTTTTTCTTTAGCCCTTCAAATTCTTATATGTTTCCTTCATCTGGACTGCGTGAGCTGGACGGAAGGTTAAGAGTTACCGTTATGTAATAAAACTGCCCTTAAACTTAACTTCACGATTAAATGAAAAGACGCCATTCGGATGGCTTGTAATTGTCACCCAGTTGTTGCATGAGCCCATTAACACCATTAACATCATTTTCTGTGGAAAGAAATAACGACCAAGGGTGTTCACGTTTTCTTAATGCTGTTTCATTTACTCCAGGCTGAAACAAGTTACAGTTTTGCAGTCATGAGCTTAAAAGTTTGTGTTTAGCACAAAAAGCTAGGTTGGGCAAAGGCAAACAGCATTATGCTATTCTTGCAGTGTTTCGTCATTATTGTTCCACTATCTTCATGTGTAGATGTAGTCTGCTATCTCTCTAGAGATCTTTCCAAGAAGTTATATTTTAAGCTCCATGTCAAAATGCTACAATAATAAAACTGCAATAAAATTCTTATAGGCCTCGAATTACAACAGATGTTGAGAGCGTGACCCGACCGAGAAAGGTTGATGCGTGGGAGCAGCGTACAACAGCAGATTTTCGAAAACCACAAAAGGGTCAATATCTAAAAACGTTAGGTAACACTACAAAAAGGATTTCAGTTCTAAAATTAGTGCCTACAAATCTATTAGAATCCCAACTTTTGGTCAGGTGAAAATTTCAGTGTTGTACACTGTAATATATCCACGTCTGTAGCTGCATTGAAAGCCTTTGAAGAAGTAGTGAAAAAAATACCTCAAAATTCACTTTCTGCTTTCACATTTGGGTCCCCCCCCCAATAAAGTTGAGAGCTGTGAGTGACAAACATAGTGAATGATTCCATCAAGATATTCAGAAGATGAAGTACGTATACCGGATTAGATGGAGTCCCAGTATGATGGGCGACTATGGCTGCATTTTAATTAGAGAAAGCGACACAGTCTACAAAAGGAGGAAAGAAGGCATTAGGGTTAAAGATAATTATCCTATTTAATATTTATTGCAGCTGCACGTTTAAGTGGTTTACTATTATAATATTTGTTTATATTTAATTGTGATGTTTTTTTTCTTTGTTTTTGGTATCCTTAGAAAAACAGGTTCTAAAAATTAAGTATAAGCTAAGAATTATGTTTAAAACAATGGAAAAGTTTTCCAGATGTAGCAGAGGTATTCAGTTTATTTTGCTTTGTATTATATTCTATGTAAAACCAAAACATTCTATGCACAGGATGAGTAGTGTTCAATGAATATCATAACAAAGGGAAATATTTTGGCGTTTTTGTGAGTACCGCCTCAGCTGTGTTCCGTTACGCAACTTTTATTGTAGTTTGCGTATTTAGAAGGTTCGATTTAGTTGAAGAAATTTATTTGTTTGTGGCAGACAAAAAATGAAATTTGTTGACCAGTGTTTTATTATTATTATTATTATTATTATTATTATTATTATTATTATTATTATTATTATTATTATTATTATTATTATTATTATTATTATTATTATTATTATTATTATTATTATTATTATTATTATTATTATTATTATTATTATTATTATTATTATTATTATTATTATTATTATTATTATTATTATTATTATTATTATTATTATTATTATTATTATTATTATTATTATTATTATTATTATTATTATTATTATTATTATTATTATTATTATTATTATTATTATTATTATTATTATTATTATTATTATTATTATTATTATTATTATTATTATTATTATTATTATTATTATTATTATTATTATTATTATTATTATTATTATTATTATTATTATTATTATTATTATTATTATTATTATTATTATTATTATTATTATTATTATTATTATTATTATTATTATTATTATTATTATTATTATTATTATTATTATTATTATTATTATTATTATTATTATTATTATTATTATTATTATTATTATTATTATACAAATTACTGGCCTTCGTAGATTTGGCCCGCCTTGGTAGCGTAGATGGTAGTATGTCTGCCTCACGTTTAAGAGGGCCCGGGTTCGAATCTCGGTCAGGGTGAGTTACACGGATACGGTTTTTTCTGGGGTTTTCTGTTATCCTTCAAGATGAATGTCGGGAACTCTAAGCTCCATGGACCCTGGACTCATTTGAGCATCATTTCAGCCAATTCATTCACCGTCGGATATGACTTAACGCTGGAGGACGTAAATTACAAAAAATAAATACAAAAATGGATTTGTTCCTTGTGGAACCTTTATATTCTTTCAGTATTACTATCACTCACCACCCATATACTTAAAGTTGCATTCCGTTTTATTACTGAAGCTAAAATGGATTTTTGCTTGTTGTGTGCTGAATTATCTTAGAAAATATTTCTACACATAAACATGCGAAGTATATGCACCAGTGAAAATGTTCAATATATGCGGTTCCTAAGGCATTTTGATTATGCAGATATTTTAAATTTCTCAATGCAGAGCAAGGAGAGCTAACCTTTGGTATTATGTTTTCTCCAACAGAGCTCTTCATCGATTTGGAACCCTGGCCATACTGTTCAGACACGGTTGTGATGAGTACCTTCTATAAAACGGGTAGCATGCCGTTGCACTGTGACGTAACTTTTGTGGACTGCCTTCGTGGTTGGCTGTACTGCAAAAGTTAGTTCAAAGGGCAAGCATAAGTTTGCAAACAGCATTTTTATGTAATTGACGGAAACTGTTAAGGAAAAACGGGTTTATCGGTAAAAGAGAACAGCCTCATAAACAGATTGAGCTAATTTTAGCTTATGATTTATTCTCGTTTTACATCTTAAAGGTTGTTTCACCATTGCAGATATGCTTGAGGTAACTTGCAATGATCGACTAGGAAAGAAAGTCCGAGTAAAATGTAATCCAGATGATACAATTGGTGACCTGAAGAAACTGATAGCCGCACAAACTGGCACGAGATGGGAAAAGATTGTGCTGAAAAAGTGGTACACAATATTCAAGGATCACATCAAACTACAAGACTGTATCCTTGTAACTGCATTTTAGAGTGTAGTAGTGTAGTGTTTTAGGGCCCGTCGACAACAAGGTCATTTGGGTGCATTTTAGAGTATAAAGCATTGCTTTACTAAGTATATCTATCTTCGTAATCACTTTTCTGGTTGGTACATATTCTTTAGTAGTGGTGCATCAATTTCACCCACCTATGCTGATGGTTACTAAAGTTAAAGATATTACAGATTTCAGGTTAGGTGTATACAGGTGCAGGAATCTAGACATAGCAATATATTCGCAGCTAGTTTGTTTTAAATCTATTAGATAACGTAATTACAACAAAATGCATTGCAGTTTGTATAAGATAGAGAATAACATTAAGTGGACATAAGTTATGTGGTAAAGATGCGCCTGGGCAGCGTACGGATATCGTGGCTCTGACGTCAAAGCTGGAGCGTTGCCAACTTCCACAGCATGTAAACGGGAAAATACATTATATAAGTAAACCATTGGTACTGTAATATGCAAATAAATTGACGTAAAAATCAGTGGATCATCGCCAGAGTTATATTTTATTACTATTATTATTAATTATTATATTTATTATATTCTTACTATTATCATAATTATTTAAAAGCTATAAGGAATTTAGCACAAAGTTTTGGAATAGTCAGCATTATGTATGCAAATTGACTTTAAGATCAGTTCACCAAGTTTAGGTCATATCGGACGTTTAATGGAATGAATGAAATGATGCTTAATGAGCCCAGGGTTCATAGAGCTTAGGGTTACCGACATTTGTTTTTCAGGGTAAGGGAAAACCTCGGAAAAAACCTTAACACAGCCTGACCGAGAATTGAACTTGGGACCTCTTGAACGTGAGGTTGACACGCTATTGAGGTGGGCAGTGATAAAGTGATGATAGTGGTAATAGTAATAATAATAATAATAATAAAGCTTATTACGCACTATTCCCCACTGGAACATGGTCTACAAGCCTGGAAAGAATGAATAATGGAATTAGCAACGCCAGCTGTTCAAGCTTTAGCACTTAAATGTTTTCACTATTGGCAATGCTCCAGCCATGACGCCATGCCTGCCACATGCCTATGCCGCCTTTCTGCAGTTAAACCGGGTATGCTATACATTTGTAGTTGTGGGCCATTAATGCTCTTCTTATTATAGAAGAGAATATTCCCTAGGAACTATAACAGAAATTAAAAGTTTTGAAGGTGTTTGTACTGTTATTCATGTTACCAAACTGAATTATGAATTGGTTCAAGTAAGCTCTATGGAGCCTGGGCTCATCAGAGCATCATTTCCCCATTCCATTCATCGTCCAATATGACTTAACGTTGAACATAAATTAAAAAAAAAAAAAAAGTTTGTCTTACTTATGAAACATAATCCAGTATACCAGGCTGAATGGCTAGAATTCAGAACCAGGTTTTATTACCAATGGTTTCCCACTGTTAAGTGTTTCGAATGGGATGTTTGTCCTTGAGCGCTGCTAGGTTAGCAACCAATTGGAGTCCTATGGTGTTGTCGTATTGCAGTCCCCTTAAGTGGTGTGTGACGAGGACCAACCTAATCAATCTCTAATAAATACTATTTGCGCTAAGACAAAAATTTGATTTTGCAAAAACTGGTCCATGTGGAAGGTAGAGAGTAATGTATCTAACATAACCGCGAAAACCCCATATTTTTAGCTCAAATAGTTTTCCTAATAAAAAGAAATAAAGCACTATTATATTATAACAATGCATCGCGATGTAAGCATTGTAACAGTTATCATTATTGCTTGGCTTATATGCATGTATGTATATTTGTAATTACTCAGAACTGAAACGTAAACGTTTGACATGACGTGATAAAAGAATTATTTTGAATAAGCCATGGTGTTTGTTAAATTCGAGTGAGAACAAACAATACACTTCCTGCTGGCTTGTAGAATGGTGCATTGGCAGAATGACTTGTCAAACTATGTTTATGAATCGTACGTAATCTCTATTTACTCTAGGAGTTCAAAGCTGTATTATTCAGTTCTTCCATTTAAAAACCAGGGAAAGTGTATCAGCAGGAATAGCTTGCAATTGAAATGAGCCACGAGGTATTATAAACCACCTTGCCCTTTACCACTGCCAGAATAATCCAATTGAGTTAATGTGGGCTCAAATTATGTTGCAAACAGAAATAATACTTTTAAATTGATTGACGCTGAACAACTTATTCACCAAGAAATTGACAAAGTTGCACAAGACTGGGAAAGCTGCATGAGACATTCAGATAAACTACAAGAACACTGCTTTAAGAAAGAAATAGTACGTGACGAGATTTTGGAGCCTATCATAAACTTGCAACACTCAGATGATGAAGACAGTGATAATGACGTATTGTCTCGTAATGGAAGTGACATTCATGGCTAAATGTATGCGCCGCTGGCAGTTTCATTGGATTAGAAAAATAGGTAATTCATTAACTATAATTATTTTTTAAACTATATATTTAAAACATGTGCATAATATAGGAATAACCATGTTGCAATTGTGATTTTAACAGCTACATTATTATAAAGCTTTGGAAAATTCAGTTTGCATTCCCTTACGTCTAGCGCCAAGAAGACTCGCAAGTGTGCGAGAGAAAGGGAAATATAAAAAGAATGGGGATAAAGAGGTGGCAATGCTGAAGGCTCTAACACATCTGATTCACTACTAGCCAGAACTCTTCCCATTTAGAACACAGTAGGCTCTATACTTGGCCCAGTTTTTTCTTCGTCCTTTACTTCACGGATAACCAGAGTTAGGGGACACGGATTCACATGGGGACACAGTCCAGAAAATCTGGATGAGGGAAGCCAAAGCCTGATAGATGAACCAGGGTTGAGGGGTCATCCCAATGCCTGGGATGAGAGGAAGATAAGTGGATGATAGTGTGAGGGTGGAAAGATGGATAATGGAGCAATAGTTGAATGATGGCTGCAAAAACTGGAGGATTCTGAGGAAACCCGCCCCAGTGCTATGTTGTCCACCATCAATTTCACTTTGCTGTCGCCTGGGATCGAACCCGGCCATCTTGGTGACAATCGAGCAGTCCTATCACTCGGCCATTATGCAGTCATATTGTCATTTTTAATATTTATAAATGACTTGCCATGTAATCGTAGCAAGCAGTCAATAGTCTTGGTACTAGTATACTTGTATCTGAAAAGTCACATTAGCATTTGAACATCTTAATATTTGGTTTGAAGCAAATAAGCTTTCATTGAACGATGATAAAACAAACTTCATTTAATATAATTTTGAGTCGAGCTAGTACTCTTAGACCCTTTAAAATGTTGTATTTCAAATGTTAATAAAATGCTTAATGAAGTGAAAATTATATCAAATAAAGAAAAACATTTTGTAAAAGTAATCCTGTTTTACCTAGAATTTGTGCTCTTCCTAAACTTCATAAACCTGGAAATAAAATGAGACCTATTGTAAATTGTATAAATTCACCAACTTCCAATTTAGCTAAATGGTTACTAAAAGATTTAGTAATTTGGTAAATTCGAGAGCTTAAATATTAAAAAATTTTTTGAACTTGTGAAAAAGATCAATAGTGTTGTATTATCTAAGACCGATGAACTTGTTTCTTTTGAAATAACTGCCTTATTTCCTAGTACTATTCCTAGAGAAACACTTTTGATTTTTTTTAAAAATGGTTGAATTCAATAAATTTTCATTAGGACTTAATAGTTGACTTTGTTAAACTTACTAATTTTTCCAGTGTGTAAGGTCTATGATACAATGAAGCACAAAATTAATATAATTATGAGTTGAACTAATCAATCAAGCCCATTATGGACACGACGAATGCAACCGGTAAGGTGAATGAAACGGAGGACGTAGAGGTTAGTTTCCAGCATACGTATATACGTATATTAACAGTGCCATAAGCAACCAAAAAAACAACATAAAACGCTACCTGAAAATTAAAGAAAAAAGGAGATTCGTTTAACTAGACATCAAGTTCCTAAAGTCGTGCATGAAAAACAAAGTATGCCCAAACTTTGTTAGAAAATACGTAAAAATGAACCGCAACATAAAACAACAAAGGGCAGCCGAAAAGAAAATAATAGAAATAGAAATTTCAAAACACTACAGTAAATTATCAAAATTAGATTTGAACCTCTATGAATTACATCTGAAATTGTGCAAAACATTAGGAAACATCTTTTGGTACAACTTGGAAAACTGTGCTTTTACGCATATAAACACTCACGTAAACAAAAAATCACGAAAACAAAACAGAAAAGTGCAGGGTTTAATCTTGGGGAAAGCAAACAACACGAAATGCCAGCCTACAAGCAAACAGAATCCGAATAAAGTAATAAATCTCTCCCATGAAACTTTCACACATGCAGAAATAGCGTTCTTAAACAAAGGGTTAAAAACTTGCGTAGATTTCTCCAATAACACAGAAGATTATATAGTTGACATTGAAGTAGCTACTGAGGGTCTAAATACTGGGCAGAAATCAGCAATTAGAAGCAAATGTGGGAAGATCTTAGAAAAAATAGAAAGTGAAAGCGGTAAACGCAAACCATACTTGAAAATACTTAAATCTCTGAATAAAAAAGATCTTATTAAATTTTAGATGAGTCGCATTTTTTACACATCTGCTTCACTTTCGTACCTATTTTGAGGACATGTTTCGCAAATCTTCGTTTGCATCTACGGCTCTTGTGCGACTCAAACGAAGATTTGCGAAACATGTCCTCAAAATAGGTACGAAAGTGAAGCAGATGTGTAAAAAATGCGACTCATCTAAAATTTAATAATTTTTCGCTTCACTGTGGTGTTCCAATACAGTTGAATCTCGATATAAAAAAGATCTTGTTTTTAGGAAAGCAGACAAAGGAAATAAGACAGTCATCATGGACAAACAGGACTACAGTTCTAGAATGACAGATTTATTGGCAAGTGATGAATTCCAGGAAATAAATTCTGACCCTTTAAATATGTGTGTAAAACAGTTAAATGATAAAATAATCATACCAAAAGAAATTAAACAAAGTTTAAAACCAGACAACCGTACAGTAGCTAGCATATATGGATTACCCAAAATTCATAAAATAGGAAATAAGACGCGCCCAATCATTAACAATATAAACACACCCTGCTACAAACTATCCAAATGGCTAAACAAAAATTTGTAATCTCTTTGTTCCCAAATGTGCCAAGAAACAAACTCATGGAGTACATGCAAATATGGCTTCAGTCCCTACAATTAAACCAAAACATCATAGAGGTTTACCTTCACTTAACAAATATTTGCATTGAACAGTCCTTTTTTACATTCAATAAAAAGTTTTTCAAACAAAAATCAGGGCTATCTATGGGCAACCCATTGTCCCCATTTTTGGCAGACCTCTACATGAGCTTTTTGGAAACCCTTATCACAAAGGCATTCCCACCAATTTTCAAACATTGGTATAGTTATGTGGATGACATTTGTGCAATAGTACATGAGAATAAAGCGGATGATGCATTAAAACTACTTAATTTACAAAATCCTGCAAAAAAAAAAAAAAAAAAAAAAAAATTCCCATAGAAAAAGAGACAAACAATGAAATCCCTTTCTTAGATTTAAAACTTACCAGAAAACATAATAAACTTGAATTTGACATAGATAGGAAGGAAACATAGAAAATTTCATAAAATCACATGGATTAATCCAAGACAACACAAACATGTTATCAACAGTTTAACTTACAGGCTGGTTAATGTACTTTTAAACAAGATGGAATATATCAAAGAGTACAATAATATCGTTCACATTGTAGGATACAATGGATTCAGTGCTGAATTGGTCAAAAATAAAATTGATAAATTCCAAACACAAAGATGCAAACAAGTAACTACTCTTTCCCCAATCAGCAATGAAACTTCATACAAAAAATTTACATATCCCAGAGCTACACACCTTTTCCAAAAAGTCTTCAAAGAGCACAATATTACTTTGGCCCCACAAAACAAATTTAGTGTACAACACCTTTTGAAATCACATAATAAAAAGGAGATACCCACAAACAAAAAAATCAGGTATGTACCGGATAAACTGCAAAGGCTCTGACAACTTTTATACTGGAAAAACAAAAAGGAACTTGAACATTAGGCTTAACGTGCATTTTAGGAACATCAGGTACAAAGAAATAGATAAATTGGCTGTAGTGTACCATTTTTGGAAGGAGAATCATGATATAGAACAAGAAATCCACTTATTAAAAAGTGTCCAAGGTCCAGCTGCATTAACCACGTGGGAAAAAATCTTCATAAAGAAATATGAAAGAAAATTGTGTAATCGATACTAACTTTGATGAAAACCTGAACTTCAAGTTCATCAAGATAACGACAGAGATGCCCGCCCCGGTAGCATGGTGGTACAGTGTCTGCCTCACGTTCAAGGGGTCCCGAGTTCGAATCTTGGTTGGGGTGAGTTACCTGGATAAGTTTTTTCCAGGGTTTTCCCTTATCCTGAAGAATGAATGTCAGGTGACTAACTATGTACCCTGGGCTCATTTGAGCATCATTTCACCCATTCCATTCATTGTCCGATATGACTTAACGTTGGAGGACGTAAATTACACACACACAAAAAAAAAAGACATACACCTGTTGCCTCCAATGAGTTCACCAAACCAACGTCCATTAGTCGACAACAGCTGATGATGTTAGGAAGATCCTAACGAAACGCGTTCTAGGTAAATACCAGCAATAAATGGAGCATTGAGTATTAGTTTGCCTCAAAATTATATTACTAATTTTTGGTTGTATCAAAATTTTTTCACTTTTAATGGTGAATTTTTTCAACAATCTTCTGGCTTAGTAGTGGGTAATCCTCTTTTCCCTTTTCTTGCTGAACTGTTTATGGGTTATTTCTAAATGCAAGTCACTAAAGCATTCCCTTTAATTTTTAAAGTTTGGTATAGATATGTTGATACTTTTGCTATTGTTCCTGATAAACACATAAATGATGTTTGAAATTACTAAATTTACAAGATAAACCTATAAAATTCACATTAAAAACTGAAATTAATGGATTTCTTTCTTTACTAGATCTAAAGATCATAAGAAATAATAAAATATAATAATCATAAGATCATAAGAAATAATAATAAATTAAACTTTGGTATTTATAGGAAATCTACTTATATCGATAATTACATAAAAAATAAAAGTTTTAACCCTTTTTCACATAAATTTTCTGTTATATCAGGTGCATTTAAAAAGAAACGAACTGGCGACGTAATTACAGAAACCAGTACCTGTATATCGAGATTTAACTGTATTGGAACACCACAGTGAAGCGAAAAATTATTAAATTTTAGATGAGTCGTATTTTTTACACATCTGCTTCACTTTCAACTAGACCGCAAACAAAATGCAGTTGGAGGCATGGCTTACCACCACTGAAGTACTTCACCTCTTACCACCACTGAAGTCCCTCTATTGTCATTTTAGGTTGCCTCTCCTCCATTGCGCGGGCTTCACTGGTTATCTGTTGCATTCACCGTTACATTCACTCTTTGCATTTTCTGCCGAATCTCTGCTTTGTTCCTCAGGATTTTTGGAAACTTATGATTCTTATGTATATGTTGATTGATTTGAGGTCATGTCCGAGGTAATTATTTTCTGTAAACTTTGAAAATCAAAACAGTATTAAAATACATGCATTTCATGTGGTTTGCGCTCTGTCGCATGCAGGAAGGGAGGGGTGGGAGTCACATGATGCTTGGATGTAGAAGGGGAGAAGGCTCTCCTTGCGCATGCGCACACCTACTGCATTTTGTTTGTGGTTTACCTGTAGAAGTATTGGTTCTAGCTGTTGAGACACTTGTCCCGCTGTGACACAATGCGGTAAATGGCTGTCTCATAAAAGTCCTGGGGCTGCGTTTTTTTGTAATTTACGTCCTCCAACGTTAAGTCATATCGCACGATGAATGGAATGGTTGAAATGGTGCTCAAATGAGCCCGGGGTCCATAGAGCTTAGAGTTACCCGACATTCATCATTTAGGATAAGGGAAAACCCCGGAAAGAACCTTATCCAGGTAACTCATCCTGACCGAGATTCGAACTCGGGACCTCTTGAACGTGAGGCAGACACTCTACCACCACGCTACCGAGGCGGGCGGCTGCGTTGTGAGCCAGTTCCACACGTACAGACGGACGTCGTTCGAGGTGGATCGTTTGCCCCTCGGAGCCTTTTTAAGGAGACCAAAAATAGCATAATCAGTGGGAGAGAGGTCTGGACTGTATGGAGGGTGGCCAAGAACCTCCAATTTGAATTTCTGCAGGAGTGCCACAACTGTTTTGGCCGTATGAGACTTTGCATTGTCATGGAGCAGAATGACCCCACGGGTGAGATTGCCTGGTTGTTTTGATTTGATCGCTTGGCGAAGGTTGGTCAAGGATAGTGAGTAATGCTGGGTATTCACTGTGCCGTGCTGCAGGAAGTGTGTCAGAGGGGGCCATTTTGGTCAAAGAAGAACGTTAGCATAACCTTTCCTGCACTTGTGTGGATGGCTTTAGCTTTTTTTTTTTGGTGGTCGTGACCCTGGATGCTTACACTGGAGACTTTGTTGTTTTGATTCTGGTTCAAAGTGATGACACCATGACTCATCTCCAGCCACCACTCGTGCCAGGAACTCATTCCCTTCCCTAGCATAGCACTGCAAATGACCAAGACAGTGGGCCATTCGACATGCTTCCTGGTGTGGTTGAAGACTGTGGAGCACCCATTGGACACTCACTTTGAGCATGAGCAGTTGTTCCTTCATGATGTTGTGAACACTTCCGATGCTCAATCCGACCTCAGTGGCTATGGCTTTCACTGTCACTCGGCGATCCTGGGTAATGAGTGCATCACCCAGCCTGGACGATGTCATCGGTAATGCAGTGTGGTGCTCCGGACGGTGCATCATCGGCTAACGACAACCGTCCTTCCCTGAAGCAGTTGTGCCACGCCTTGACCTTTGCAAGGTGCATGCAGTGTTCGTTATACACTTGTGACATTCATGGAATGTCCATTCCCCCAACTCCTTCCTCTGTCAGAAAACAAACAGCACTTCTTTGCTCTTCTTTTGATGCCTCCATTTCACTGTTTGCAATGCAACTAGTAATGTTGGACGATTGATGCATGCTGCTGCTAGCTGCTACACATGTGACATTCATCGAATGTCCATTCCCCCAACTCCTTCCCCTGTCAGAAAACAAACAGCACTTCTTTGCTCTTCTTTTGATGCCTCCATTTCACTGTTTGCAATGCAACTAGTAATGTTGGACGATTGATGCATGCTGCTGCTAGCTTTGTATAGTCACGTGACGTACACGCGTGCCCTCTAGTGACGGACTGTGAACTTCCACGCTCTGGTCGGAACAATACTTCGTTACACACACCACGATATTACTCATCCTGTCACCAGTTTGCGCATACCAGATTCCAGCTCGTTCCTTTTTGAATGCCCCTTATAGTTTGATTTATAGGTTAATAAATATACCCCTGAATAAAGAGGAATTTAACAGAGAATATAAACGTATTATTAATATTGCTTTAATTAATAGCTTTAATAAAGACTTTATACACAAAAACATTGAAAAATGTAAATATCAAAAAACTGTTGATTATATTTCTACCCTTAAAAAAAATAAGACGATTGTAATTTTAAAAAATTTACTTACCATCTTTGGGTTAATAAACATTTTCAAAAATGTTTTAAAGAATGTGGTATTACTTTAGTTCCTCAAAATAAATATAGTATTAAAATTTTACTCTATTTCTCTAAAAGAGATAAAATTCCTAATAATAAAAATCTGGCATTTATAAATTTAAATGTTTAGATTATGTTCAGGATTATATTGGAAATACCAAACGTAATTTAGAAACCAGAACGAAAGAACATTTTTGTAACATTAAGTATAAACAGACTGATAAATTGGCCATAGCGGAGCATTTTTTATTTGAAATAAATCATTTTTTCTGAAAAAATCCAGAAGTTAAATTATTAAAACAATTAAATGCTCCTATAGATTTAATGGTATGGGAACAAATATTTATTTTAAAAAATAAATATCGCGTATGAATTTTGAAATACTGCCAATCCATTCTGTGTTTAAGTTTATTTCATTTTCAGATTTTGATAGTACTGGCAGAAATGTAGTGAGCTCTAGTGATCGTAATGTTGACAAGGAGATTGTTTTCGACTGAAGATGTGAATAAATTTTCACAAAATTGCGATCTCAATTAATAAGAAAATTTACATAATTTTGTTGAAATATAAGTGAAGTTTTTGTTACAAATAATTATATTTGTGTAGTACTCATATTTATAATAATCTTATGTTTCATCGTATCTTAATCCTTACTCATATAAACCTAATTTAATTTAAAACAAAGCATAAACAATTAATGGAATTAACAATCACATACAATAATCATACTTTAAGCGAAGTATCTGATACTGTATTTCTAAGGTTCCAAATAGATGAGTGTTGGAGAAAACAGTCATGCTCCCAAAGCTTAGCTCTGCTTTTTCTGCATTAAGAAATTTAGAATATCTGCATAATGAAACTGCCTTAAGAACAACACATTTTGTATATTTGCACTCCTTGTTATATGAAAATATTTTCTGGGTTAATTGTTCACATAGCAACCAAATTTTCATATAACCAAAAATGGTAATACATATTGTTTGTGGCATTAGACCCTTATTTAAAACTTAAAAAGTTCTTACTTTTGCTGGTAAATACATATATTCTCTGTTAAGCTATCATACAGATAATTATAACTTCACAACAAATCCTATTATGCCTGACTACACTACAAGGAATGCAAGCGATTTGCATAGACCAGCAAATACAACTGTTCCAGAAAGGATAGTGCTATTCTCCATTAAAAATTTATAGTAATCTTCCATGCTATTGTAAAAGCAATTTCCAAGCTGTTAGATGATCCTAACCAAATAAAATCTTCAAGAAATGTTTAAAGTTATTTTTATACATTCACTGCCCATACATATGGAGGAATTCTTTAATATACCATTCAGCAAGTAAATTTTCAATACTTCCAAGTAGATTGCATGTGAAGGTGATTCAATGATTTGCACCATTATTAATCTGGAAAAAGTTTGGCTATTGGGTATAGCTCTTTATCTTAGTGCTAGCACATACACATTAGGAAAACAATGGACTGTTGATGTGCCTATTGGCATGTTAGCGAGAGATTGCATTTAGTGGTGTTACTCAGTTCTTGCAATGCACCATATTTTTGTACAAACTGAAACTGAGGAATAATAAATTTTTGCCAACTTTTGTAACTGTTATGTATCTCAGGGCTCTTGAGAAATTTCTTTGCCATAAATTATATTTCAGAAAATGTATTTGTATGCCAAGAAAAGCTATAAATACTTATAATTTATATAATATATGCAATTAATATTAATTACAATAGGCTTTCGGAAAGTTTTTTTGCATTTTATTGTACCGACAGCCCCATTGGAATTTCTGCACCATAAATTTCACTTCAGAACTTATGGCTGTGTCAAGAAAAATGAATAATTGTAATAATTAAGAACAATAATAATTATTACTGATAGTAAAATTATGGGCGTTAGTCTAATGAGCCCATGGCCTTCTAGGAATTTCTTTGTTGTCAAATTTTCTTTTAGATATACTTTTCTCAAGAATCACTTTGAATATTTATAATAATATAAATAATATGTGTAGCTAACAAATAATTACTAATAATAAACTTAGGAAAATTCTCAAATTCTTATATGATTAACAACCCTATATGGATTTCGGTATAACTCTTCTACTGAACAAGGCGCCGGCTGTGAAAGCCTATGTTTAATGGTATAAATGTTCTTTAAGAAATTATGACTTTCTCAAAGTAAATAAATGTAAACATTTACAATATGCCTGAATTTTCTTTAAGAAGAAATCATGGTTTTGTCAGGAAAGTTATATGAAAACAACTGAAACATTCATGTGGCTGATATTTGTCATTATGCTATATATTATTCCCTCAAAACCTGAATAACAATTTGTAAAGATTGATGCTCTTTCAGCTTGTTGGCTGATTAATTTATGAAGAAATGTCGTACTGCTACTCACTGTAATTCTAATATATTATTAATGAACACTTATTATTTCTAATACTTATTAATATTAATTATTTAAAAAATTCTCTAAATTTTATCTGGCTGACAGCACTATAGGAAATCTTGGCCGTAAATTTTCTTTTAAAAATTATGGCATCGTTAAAAAATTAAAAAAAAAAAAAAAAAAAAAAAAAAAAAAAAAAAAGGAAATATTTAGTGAAACAACCTATTAGAAATGAAGATTATGGAACTTTGTTTTAATATTTCAGTTGTACAATAGTTATATTATCTTTGTGTCAGTTAACAGAAAATTCAGAGAAATTTTTATGTGCCACAATACATATTTACCAAATTGATATTAATGGCACATTTTTGCTCATTTTATCCAGTATTTGAAAATTCTGTGTACTAAATACCCATTAGGTATTCAATGAAACATCAGCTCTCCCTTTGCAGTGGCTATGACAAAAAGTAGCTTAGTGATCCTATGAATAACTGTTGTTCTTTTCAAATGCTAGGCTTTGGCACTGAAGCCATTAGCTCTCTTGCTCTCCAATATTTCTGTGTAGTGGGTCCAGCAGGTTAAAAGATGTTCTTCAGTCATTTCCTCTTTGTTGCACAGAGGACAATTTGGACTTGAAAAAAATTCCTATTCTGTGTATGTGCTTGGCCAAATAATTATGTTTCGTAAGTAATCTAAAATTTGCTACTGCAGCTTTACGTGCGATTTCTGGAATAATTTCTGGATTTTTAATTAAAATGTTCCATTTTTTATCTTTGGCTTTGTTAGATATTGATCGGTTTTGTTTGTTTTTATGTTTGCTTTTGATTAATCTTTTTATGGATGTAAAGGGTAAGTTTTTACTTTTGTTCTGAATTTAATTTGCACCTTTTTTGGTAAGAAAATCAGCTGATTCATTTCCAGCAATTCCACAATGTGCAGGTATCCACTGTAATACAATTCTTTTCTGCAGTTTTTGAAGTTGTTGAATCATTTTGTGACATTCTTTAATTTGAATTGACCTCATTTTATATGAACTTATTGCATATAATGCTGCTTTAGAATCAGAAAGTATGACAGCATTTTTGAATTTATCTATTCTGTACACAAGGTGGTGTTGGAGTGAAATATGAATAGCCGTTACTTCTGCATCAAAATTTGTTGTGTGGTATCCTGCTGTTTTTTTTTTTTTTACGATTTGATGTAAGATCATCCCGTTCTGAAAGGCTAAAAGATGGATAGGATTGCACTGGTTTCAACTATTTGAAACAAATTACATACCAGATGCATTTCTTACAGCAGATGAACAACTTTATCCTACAAAATGTCACTGTTCATTCATTCAATACATGGCCAATAAGTTTGATAAATTTGGTATGAAATACTGGATGCTTGAAGATGTGAACTCAAAGTATCTCTGCAATGCTATCTCATATCTGGGGAAGGGTAATCAGCTGCCTCGGAACGAATCTGTTTCAGAACATGTGATGTCTCTAACAAATCCTTTTCTAAAATAGGGATGAAACGTCACTACGGACAACTACTTTACTTCACTATCACTAGCTAAAAGACTAAAGAAGTCGGGCACTAGTATAGTAGGAACTAGATCAAGATGAGAAGTTCTTGATCACCCAAGAAATTCCAAAGCTCCATTTTATGACACCATTCTTATGAAAGTAAACTATAGTATTTTGCTAACCAGCTACCAAGGAAAGCTACAGAAGAATGTAATTATAAAGAGTACACTTCACAACTCATGTGCAGTATCTGCAGCCTCTAAGAAACTTCCTGAAAGAGTTGAGTTTTGCAACAAGACTAAATATAAAGTGGATGTGATTGATGGCAAGTTGTATTCCATTCATGCTGGTACACACAGATGGCTGATTCGTGTCTTTTACAACATATTGGACCTAGCTGCCATCATTGCTTGGATAGTGTTTTTAGAAATAACTGGCAAGAAACTTAGCCCAATTAGACTTAAGAGAAGCCTATGTTGGAACTAGACAACGTTGTGCACAGACTACTCCAGCCAAAGAACATCCAAACCCTAATTGCCAATGACAGTGTCAAGTAGGTCATAACTGCAGACGGAACAAAGCAAGCAATTCCTGTCATATGTGCAAGAAACCAGTATGTGGAAAATGCACCGCAGAAGTTAGAAAAGTTCTTATATGTGTAAAATGTATGAGTGAATATTCAAAACAAGAAAGTAATGTTCTGTGTAAGTACTAATAGTGTTGTCATAATGTTCACTATAATAAACATGTATATTGGAATATTACTTGTTCTATTATACATAAAGTTTAAGTTCTTAGATTCATAATCCCAAATATGCTTAGTTGTACTGTTACACTATATTCCGCCTTTCTGAGAATTTCAAATTTGAGCTGTTTTTAAATAAACATACCGTTTAAAAATAGAGAAATAAAGAGTATGTGTTCATTGTACAGGCTTTTTTTTATATAAAATACTGTCACCCGAACATACAAGACCAGCTGACAGAAAGAGAGGGGAACAGACGGCATGGAGGCCACGCCTACTCGTGTGACGGAATGGTTCTTGCTGTGGGAGAAAGAGAGATGGACAACGTAAAAACCACGCCTACGCCAACGCGCAGCGCCAATGACGTGCCGAGGAGAGACGGCGTGGGGAGGGAAGCTAACAGAAGTCACTGGTTTCCCCCTTCTCTGCTGGCCTGGAAAGATCATGAAACTCGGGGACGACTTCGTGTGCAGAAACTTCCAGATACAGCGATTTGTCTATATAAGCGATGCATTGGACGAGTCAGTCAGTTTTTATTTAGTTCTTGGCAGACAGCCGTAAGGAGCGCAGTGCTAGTGGAGGTTGCAGACGTACTGAAAGATTGCGTACGTATTATCAGAGCTGTACGAAGCGTATTTCTACGGAAGGAAAGAACGATTTGAACTTCTTCGAGTTGGATTTTTAATTCTTCGAACCCACAAAGTCACAACTGGTGTCAGTGAGTGAGATAGTACAGCGATGGAGGCTGCATTGGCACAGATTCTAGAAAAGTTGGAGGCGGCAAATAACAACCTGGCCGCAAGGATGGAAACGGCCAATAGCAAATTGGCCGCGACGATGACCACGAAGATGGCCGAATTGACCACAGAAATGAAGGCTGCGAACGAAGCCCTCGCCGCTAAAGCTGAGGAGCAGTTGGATGGCGTAAAGGAGGATGTCTCGGAGTTGGGCGAGCGCATCGAAGACCTGGCAAGCCGCGTTATCTACCTGGAGGGAAAGGCGGACCGCGACACCAAGTCCCTGAACGCCACGATAGAGGGCGTCGTCGGCACGAGGTTGAAGGACTTGAAGGTCGACGCGCTGGGACGCGACACGACCTCTGTGCGCGTCAAACCTCCTAAGTATGACAGCGCGACAACGTTCGAAGTCTTCCGACGCCAGTTCGACACGGTGGCCAGGTACAATAAGTGGTCACCGGAGGAAGAGGCCGCACAGCTAATAGCCAGCCTCCAGGGACGGGCCGCAGAAGTCCTAAACGCGGTCCAGACAGCGGCGGCTCCCAAGGGTATCTGGGAGGCCCTGGAGAACCGTTTCGGGAACCACCGGCTAGCCGTAGCCTACCGCAGTCAGCTGAAGACATGGTTGCAACAGCCAGGGGAGACGCTGCAGGAGTTTGCCCTGGCAATTGAGCAGCTGGCTAGAAGGCCTTGGAGTTCGTTTCCCGGGAAGCCGCCTACGCCTTCGTTGACGGGGCAGGAGATGCCGAGATACGGCAGCGCAAAATACTCGGCGACTACAAAACCATTAATGAGGAGCTAACGACAGCATTGAGGATGGAGGCGGCCAAGGTGACGGCTACCCCGACGTCGAGAACGAGGGGTGTCCGCTACACTGGAGACGGAAGGCCAGCCGAGGGACGCCGGGGAAGACCTAGTGGCGTGTGCTGGATGTGTGGACAGGTAATGCGGAGTTCCTCTCCCATTAGTCCTGGACCTGTAGGACCAAGGACCCGGGTCGCCTACCCGAGAGCGACTCCGGGGCTCTTTCCATAGGGCAATTGGGACACCTGGAGAAAGATTGCCGACACTAGGAAGGGCAGCCGAATAAATGAGTAAGGGCCGTCGTGGCGAGGGGCACGTCGGCGCCACAACCACCATCCTCTCGAGTGACACTCAGCGCCGTCAGCCATCGGATGGATGACAGCCTAACCGCGGACGGTTACATGAGAGGAAAGCCGTGCCGCGTGCTCGTAGACATCGGGGCAGCCGTGACCGTCATCAGACCTGACATAGCCAGGGGTTTGCCATCCAGGAAACCAAGCCGACCATACCAGCTGATGGCGACATCGGGCTACAACTTCCCTGTGGAGAAGGAAGTTGACCTTGGGGCAGAGTGCCGTGCGCCTGTGGGTGTTCGTTGCGAAGGTGGCTGAGGAGGTGATTTTGGGACTGAATGCCCTCAGGAGCCACGAGGCGACGGTCAAAGTTGGCAGGAAGGTCCTGCGGCTTAACCCTTTCACCGATATGGACGTCATATGACGTCCAAGTTAAAATGCCCCAAACCGATATGGACGTGTATAGACGTCCTGCGCATACATGCATTTAATGCTCATTTAACGCCAATTATTTTAATCTTGCTATTTTACAATAAATTTAAATTAGTTCTACAAGGAATGTAAACATACCCTTAAAGGTTTCTTTTTGAATTGTACACCTCCAAAACTAGATAAACACCCAAGGGCACACCTGCAGATTCACACCAAATAATATTGGTTTCCTTGCGAACTTCTTTTTCCCAACACACTACACATTTTCGAAATGGTTGCGACTTTTTTGGTTGTGGGTGGTATACTTTTAGGAAAGTGTTTTCTCTCAAGTATGAGGGGTGATGTCGTGGTGAATTTCCTACCCCCTAGCATAAAGAGGCCTCTGAGTATTATAATACTCAATTAGGTTACAAGCTCTTTATACGCGCAAGTACAGGCAGATGAATGTCTTGCATGAATTTACAGTTCTGAAAATTACTAAACAACTGTGCATAGTTACATACAGTGGCATAAAAATACTTTTTTTTTTTTTTTTAACCATTTAACTGTTTTCCGTAAAGAGGGATAGCTAGTAATAGCTGATCCGCATCACCCATATTTGACCCGCCATTTCTCCAAACAATGGAGTAGCTAACATGTCATCTGTAGACCAGCACACGTCACTGCTACGTATGTTCTAAAGATCTCCATATTCGTACAACAAATCTTCCAGATTTTCTACAGTAATATCAGAAGCCTGTACACATCATACGCAAGCTAATTTATTTGCTACATTACGGGGATAAGTCATGGTTAACATTGAAATTTAACAATTTCAAATGTGCCACTAATTTAGCGCTTGATAGCTATAAGAAATCACTCTGAACACAAAGAGATTATAAATAACTAAAATACAGAGCAAAAGCAGCTGCATAAGGATACTAGAAACCTTGTTGAGAAACACTGTAATAACAGATGCTGACAGTTTTCTTTCCAGTGTGTGAGTGTGTGACGCAACATATTCTCGTCATATTATCGCTTGGTATAGCATAAATAAACTAAACTTGAACCAGAGAAGTCACTTGCATAGCTATACATACATACATACATACATTGGCTCGTATACACACAAAACAAAATGATTCAAATATTAGGCGCGTTCGGCACAAAGAATGGCTTTTGCTACAGTGAAACAAAGTAGTGAAATTTCAACAATTTATTAATGTAGTCTCTACTTTCTTGTTATTGTAGATCTATACTGTCTTTAATGAGTTTTAAACCTGTTTTTGTTTCGTTTAAATAACTTAATAAGTACGGAAGATACGGAATTGTATTTATGATGCATTTTTACAGCATTTAACAACTTAAATGTCCTGTTCTGTTTATTGGGTATCCGTTTCCAGACCCTGAAGGGTTTAAATGGCCATCGGCGAAGCGGTTAACAGAGAAGAGGTCTTACTCCGACAACCTGAAGAGCACCTTGAAATCTGCAGGGTCGTCTGAACGAAGACGTAGTTGTCCCCACGAGAAGCTAGGTGGTGGTGACGGCGCGACTGGAAGGCCAGCGAACCAGGGACACCGGAGATGCCCGGCCTATTCAGCAACAACATAGATGCGTTCCGCTGGCAAAATAAGCGGCGGTACGAGACATGCTGGAGGACTTGAGATCCAGGGGACTAATCGAAAAGTGACAGCCCTTGGTGTTCCCCTTTAGTCTTGGTGACAAAGAAGAACGGCGAGCTACGCTTCTTCGTAGACTACAGGAAGTTGCGCGCTGTCACCCTAAAGGACTGTTCCCCTTACCCCGGATTGACGACACCCTGGACACGTTAGCTGGTGCTCAGTGATTCTCGACCCTGGACCTGAAGTCGGGCTACTGGCAGGTAGCTCTAGACCCGAGAGACAAGGAGAGGACCGCATTCTCGACAGGTCAAGGACTTTGGCAATTCACATTTATGCCCTTTGGCCTCTACAACGCACCAGCTACCTTCCAACATCTCATGGAGTCAGTGATGAAAGGACTGACTTATGACGCCTGCCTGCTATATCTGGCCGACATCATCGTCGGCAAGACTTTCAAAGACCATCTTGAGAATCTGAGTAATGTGGTACAGAGGCTGCAGGAGACCAACTTGAAGCTGAACGTGAAGAAGTGCCAGCTCTTCCTCAAGGAAGTCAACTACTTGGGCCACATCGTCTCACCAACCGGAGTGGCCACAGACCCAGAGAAGACACAGGCCGTGAGAGATTGGCCTCGGCCAAAGGATAAGCAGGAGTTGTGCAGTTTTTTGGGGCTGTGCAGTTACTATTGCCGCTTCATAAAGGGGTTCTCCAACATCACCAAGCCCCTCACCCGCCTGGCAGAGGAACACCGACCTTATGTGTGGACGGAGGATGCCGAAGGCGCTTTCCAGCTCCTGAAGAAGACACTGTGCAGTGCTCCTATTCTGGGATTTCCACACCAGGTGGGGCTTTCATTGTGGACAGCGATGCTAGTGATCACTGCATTGGTGGTGTCCTATCCCAAGTCCAGGATGGCCACCAGTGAATCATAGTCTACTACAGCAAGATGCTATCCAAGGCAGAGAAGAAGTACTGGTCACCCGGAGAGAGCCACCTCCCTAACCTGGCTACTGAGCTGTGGAAACCTGGAGGGCCAGACAGCACGGTGGGTCCAGAGGCTGCGGGAGTACGACTTCACCTCTGAACATCGTAGAGGAAAGAGCCATGGCAACGCAGACGCCATGTCCTGGAGACCCTGTCCAGAGGAGTGCGGCCAGTGCACAAGAGTGGAAGAGAAGGAGCGTGCTGCAGCTGTTCGGCCGAGAGTTACGCCTTCCTTGTGACCTGGCTTTTGGAAGCCCTCCGGAAGTGAAACAACCAGCGACTGAGTATGTGGAGAACCCGGTGGACCACCTCCACAACATGCATGCGATGGCTCGTCAGAATATCCAGAAGGCGAGTGACCACATGAAGACCCGATACGACAGGCAAGCCAACGACCAAGGGTTCCAGCAAGGTGACCTGGTCTGGTTGTACTGCCCTACCCGGACCAAGGGACGCTGCCCGAAGCTTCAGCAGCCATGGCAAGGACCGTACTAGGTGGTGATGAGGATTAATGTCATGGTCTACCGCATCCAGAAGGTGCCTGGAGGAAAAGATGTTGGTGTTACACCTGGATCGCCTAGCCTGCTATGATGGTGCTGTTCGGGACGACCAGCTTTGAGGAGGGAGCAGTGTCACCTGAACTTACAAGACCAGCTTACAGAAAGAGAGGGGAACAGACGACATGGAGGCCACGCCTACTCGTGTGATGGAATGGTTCTTGCTGTGGGAGAAAGAGAGATGGACAGCGTAAAAACCACGACTATGTCAACGCGCAGCGCCAATGACGTGCCGAGGAGAGACGGCGTGGGGAGGGAAGCAAACAGAAGTCACTGGTTTCCCCCTTCTCTGCTGGCCTGGAAAGATCATGAAACTCTGGGATGACTTCGTGTGCAGAAACTTCCAGATACAGCGATTTGTCTATATAAGCGATGCATTGGACGAGTCAGTCAGTTTTTATTTAGTTCTTGGCAGACAGCCGTAAGGAGTGCAGTGCTATTGAAGGGTGCAGACGGAATGGAAGATTGCGTACATGTTATCAGAGCTGTACGAAGCGTATTTCTACGGAAGGAAAGAACGATTTGAACTTCTGCCAGTTGGATTTTTAATTCTTCGAACCCACAAAGTCACAATACTAAATTAAATCATTTTTTTTTTCTCCTAACTCTTCATTGCAACAAAATTGTTAGACAAAAAATTTAGCATAGAAAATTCGATTGTATACCCTAGAAAAGCTATTTTTCATGTATTTATACATACACAGTGACAATATATTGTGCCTAATGACCTAATAATGATATCAAACTGGTAAGAAATAAATTGTAAAAGTACACGGAAAAGGCAAAGAAAAATCAAACGTTAAAGAATTACCGCTACCATAGTTAACAGTAGCTAGCGAGCGCCAGGTTTCTAGTGTTAAGAAAGAACTCCTTTTCTAAGTGCTGAGGTGAAACATTGTAATGTAATCAGGTTATAGCTACGATTTTTTGTGTAATATTCGGACCATGCTGGCTTCCTGTAAATTCCACATTTTATTGTGTCATTCCTATGATATTTATGTCCAAGAAAGAGTTATCCATTGACTTAACTTTCCATTGTGTATTTGATAGCCAGTGAGAAAATTACATAAAAAATTGTAGCTATAACCCTATTATATACATAAACATTCAATAATAAACAATCTTAAATGCAAACTAGTCAACATACCTATGGATAAAGCAGGATTACAAGGAACAAAAAGCCATTCTTCACATACCAGAAAAAAATGAATTCAACAAAAGTCTGGTATTTAAGAAAATTAAAATGGCTAAGCTAACTAAAACCAAAGAACAAAATATCATCTTAGCATCTAGTATTAAAATTACTAAATTAAAAACAATAGATGAAATCCTATCAATCAATGGATCTAAAATACACCATATAAGTTGTAAGGATTATGAAAAATTCTACATAGGACATACTAAAAGAAACTTAAAACCCAGAGTCAAATAACACGTTAGAAACATCACAGTGAAACAGGAAGGCAAGTTAGCAGTAGCACTTCTTGTTCAGAAAGAAAACCAATATCTTAAATCAAAACCAAAATCATTAAAAGGTGTGATAAAAAATGTGGGAGAACATTTTAATATGGAAAAATAAGGACCGAGTAATGAACTTTGAAATCCCAGCATTTGCTAATTTGATAAAGATGTTCATAATTCCATCACCAGAGAGAAGTTTGCAGGCAACAACAATAACAGGTGATAATCAGGCCTTTGAGGATGAAAATGGAAGCAAGAGTTAACAAAACTAATCTCTCAAAAAATCAAAATATAAGTGAAAAATTCATTACATATATTTCTGCTTTTTGTTGGAAAGAGTAAACGTAAGTCATGTGACTTGCAGGTATAGTAATGATTAAGCACACGATACATCCTATTAAAACATCTAATTTCTGTTATACCATGCATTAACTATTACTGTACAAATACACACTAAAAACGTGGGGCAAAAAGTGTAATCTTGAACAAATTTTTAAAATCCTCCAATATATTCCACAATATTCCCATAATACATTTCATTCATTGTGAAACAGTTGTGCAACTTTGTGCAAAGTGTGGAAAATAACATTTTCTGGTCATTAGTTTCGATTGACTGCCTGGCATGGTCTTTCAGTCTCTGAGCAGTTCAAGTGTGCAAATATCAAACCATATTGTAATCATTAGTCTAAGAGCAATAACTTCAAATATTTCCTTAATTTAATTTGCATTTTATTTATTACTATAGCAGAAGAGTGTTTAAGTTAATTGGGAGTCGATTAATAACACAAAACAACACTCACTTTTAAATTTTCCCGGAACCGGTTTCTGAGGCCTTCCCTCTATCTTCAGCCGGACATCGACTAGTTCTCATTGGTGTAGCTGGCAATATTTTGTCTTCGGTCTCCTCTGGTGGCAGTTCGAGGAACTTGCTGAACAAATCTTTCTGGGGGATGTCGAAATTGAATACTTTGTTCCTATTTTTTGAAATAAAGATTTGTTCCCATGTGGACAGTTCTTCTTTTCCTGTTGTATGTTTTAGTAATTTTGGTTCTGGATTTATGTTGTGGTTTTTTTTCCCAAAAATGCGTGGCAACTGCTGATTTTTCTAATTGTTTGTATTTTATGTTCCTAAAGTGTTCCTTTGCTCTTGTTTCTAAATTTCTTTTGGTTTTTCCAATATAAATTTGACTACAGTCACAGCATTCAATTTGATATATACCAGATTTTTTGTAAGATGGAATGGCATCTTTGATGTTTGAGCAAATTAGGTTTTTTAAGGAGTAATGGTTCACTGGAGCTAGTTGAATGTTTTGTTTTTTGAAGACTTTTTTGAATTTATCAAAGGCCCATGGATGGTAAGTGAATTTTTTGAAGATCATTTTAGTTTCTGTAGCTGAGAGGGTTGTGGTTTCCTTTAGTAGTTTCTTCTTTTTTGCTAAGTTCACTTTTTTGTCTACTAGTGATTTGGGAAAGTCATTTTTCTGTGCTATTTCAATAATTTTGTTGTATTCTATTTTGTATTCTTCTGCTGTGAGAGGGATGTTGACCAGTCTGTGTGCTAAACTATTAAAGATTGCCTGTTTGTGGGATCTTGGATTGTAGCCATTAGCTTTTATGTAGTTGTCTGTCTGTGTTGGTTTTCTGTAAATGCCAAAGTTTATTCTATTTTTATTTCTGATTATTTTTAGATCTAAAAATGGTAAATACTTGTCTTTTTCAACTTCTACAGTGAACTTGATGCTTTTTTCTTGAATATTTAAAAGTTTTAGTGCATCACTGATGTGTTTTTTTGGCACTATGGCAAATATGTCATCTACATATCTTTGCCAGAGTTTGAACATCCATGGGAAACCTTTAGTGATCCTTATTTCTAGTGCACCCATGTACAGATCGGCCAGGAAGGGTGATAAGGGGTTGCCCATTGCTAAACCAGAAGTTTGATGGAAATATTTTGTTTGAAACTGGAAGAAATTCTGTTCTATGCATAATTTGGTAAGTTCGATGTAATCTGAAATTTCAAGTGATGACATTCCAAGTGATTTGAGCCATTTTTCTATCAATGTTGGGATAGAAAAATGGCTCAAATCACTTGGAATGTCATCACTTGAAATTTCAGATTACATCGAACTTACCAAATTATGCATAGAACAGAATTTCTTCCAGTTTCAAACAAAATATTTCCATCAAACTTCTGGTTTAGCAATGGGCAACCCCTTATCACCCTTCCTGGCCGATCTGTACATGGGTGCACTAGAAATAAGGATCACTAAAGGTTTCCCATGGATGTTCAAACTCTGGCAAAGATATGTAGATGACATATTTGCCATAGTGCCAAAAAAACACATCAGTGATGCACTAAAACTTTTAAATATTCAAGAAAAAAGCATCAAGTTCACTGTAGAAGTTGAAAAAGACAAGTATTTACCATTTTTAGATCTAAAAATAATCAGAAATAAAAATAGAATAAACTTTGGCATTTACAGAAAACCAACACAGACAGACAACTACATAAAAGCTAATGGCTACAATCCAAGATCCCACAAACAGGCAATCTTTAATAGTTTAGCACACAGACTGGTCAACATCCCTCTCACAGCAGAAGAATACAAAATAGAATACAACAAAATTATTGAAATAGCACAGAAAAATGACTTTCCCAAATCACTAGTAGACAAAAAAGTGAACTTAGCAAAAAAGAAGAAACTACTAAAGGAAACCACAACCCTCTCAGCTACAGAAACTAAAATGATCTTCAAAAAATTCACTTACCATCCATGGGCCTTTGATAAATTCAAAAAAGTCTTCAAAAAACAAAACATTCAACTAGCTCCAGTGAACCATTACTCCTTAAAAAACCTAATTTGCTCAAACATCAAAGATGCCATTCCATCTTACAAAAAATCTGGTATATATCAAATTGAATGCTGTGACTGTAGTCAAATTTATATTGGAAAAACCAAAAGAAATTTAGAAACAAGAGCAAAGGAACACTTTAGGAACATAAAATACAAACAATTAGAAAAATGAGCAGTTGCCACGCATTTTTGGGAAAAAAAACCACAACATAAATCCAGAACCAAAATTACTAAAACATACAACAGGAAAAGAAGAACTGTCCACATGGGAACAAATCTTTATTTCAAAAAATAGGAACAAAGTATTCAATTTCGACATCCCCCAGAAAGATTTGTTCAGCAAGTTCCTCAACTGCCACCAGAGGAGACCGAAGACAAAATATTGCCAGCTACACCAATGAGAACTAGTCGATGTCCGGCTGAAGATAGAGGGAAGGCCTCAGAAACCGGTTCCGGGAAAATTTAAAAGTGAGTGTTGTTTTGTGTTATTAATCGACTCCCAATTAACTTAATTTATACAACAACACTGTTTTCAACACTTCCATGATAGGATTTAGAAGAGTGTTTTCATACAAAAAAGCAATATACAAATAACACTAATTTAGGACTCTTTCTGGGTGTGTATTACATGTTTCAATTTTCATGTTTTGCATTAAGTTACCTTATTAGAAGATAAGTAACATTAAAGTTGCATTTTTTCCCAAAAGAAAATTGTCCCACTGTCATAACCAAACCACAATGAGAGACATAACCAACAGGAGGGGGTTCCACTGAAATATTTTTCATAGGAAAGCAGTATAAAATGATATTCTGACATTAAAATTAAAAGAATGAGATGGGCAGGCCATATAGTAAGAAAGGAAGAAGAAGGAATATCAGAAAGAGTTGTTAGTGGCAAATTTTATAACACAAGAGCAGTAGGAAGAACGTGATGTGATGATGCTATACTGAGAGATGCTCAAGAAATACTGGGAATACAAGGATGGAAAAGGAGAGCTGGACAAAAAGAGGAATCGAGGTACCTGCTGAAAGAGGCCAAGACCCAGAAGGGGCTCTAGCGTCACTTGAAGTATTTAACAAGCCCTTAATCTTTGGAATTTCAGGGTTAAATGTACATAATTTGCTAGGTAAAAGACATGTGAATCGTCAAATCAGCCACAGATAATTTACACATGTATTACTTTAAAACCAATATAATAAAACGTATCTTCTCATTTCTAACACATAAGGATGCTTTATTCATGCATGATTGGAGGAATTTAGTAACAATGGCGTCTAAATTAATCAGAAAAGCTATTTGTAGTAGGTTTATTGACACTTCATCACTTAAATTTTTATATTATCGAGGGACTATTTTTGGAAGCCATTACTTCCATTTTCAACCTCTTTCCAGTTAGCGTCTGTTGCCATCTGCTGTCTTCCCTCTGGCAGTGGAACTATGAACTTTGTCAAATTATGTACTGGTCGGATTTCAAAGTTCATTACTCAGTCCTTATTTTTCTATATGAATATGTTCTCCCATGTTGTCCCAAAATAAACAGACTTCACTGATCCTACAATGAGATAAGAGAGTTAGCACATATGTTCTCCCACTCGCTATTCCATACTACTTCAGTATTTATCAGACTGCCACCTCAAATCAAACTACTGTGTTCACGCACAGCAACATTTGTTATGAAATTATCATAATTATCTAGTTAGCGTAACAGAGTATATGTACTCAGAGTAAAAACTATTTGTTTTTAATAAAGATCTACAGGAATGTAGGGCCCCAGTATAATTTCCTTAACATTAACACAGCACAAATTCAGAAACTTGAAGAATAACTGGCATATGTATGAACTTACAAAAATCCACATTAGAATGAACAAATTATATTCAATTCAGATTTAGGAAAATACTGAAAAAAGATATTTTGGTTTGTCTCTTTTTAGGATTAAAAGAAGTTCTGAAACATCTGTAAATTGTTCTTTAAATTACATTTGGTTCCTAAGTTATTGACTAAAAAGGCTAAAGGACCTTTCACATTGCTTCTCATCAAATGTTGAAACATGATCACTATCCTGAAATGAAAATTCATTAGTGAATTTTTGACATTGCCTTATAGATTTCACCAAGTATTGCTGATTATGTAATGTTATAATTTTCTGTATTCACTTTCACTGAAACATAATCTGTAAGTGCAGGAGATACAAGATCATCTATTACAATGTCAGCAGCATGTTCATCACTATCTGAATCAGAATGGACACCTGAGATGATCCACATTTTATTTAACACTATGTGAATATTACAGAAAGTGTTTATTGAATAAAGAAGTACTATGAAAAGGAGGCAAATATTTAAGCAGAATATAATAGTTAATGGATGAAAATTAATCATTTCTTCATACTAGCCTAAGGCTAAGGTGTTGGATAGATAGAGTCAACCTGAAAAATTCAATGCCATGGCCGGGATTTGAACCACGGATCTCCTGGGTTCCATCCAGTCACTCAATTATTATCATTTTTCCTGCTCAGTAGCAGTAGGTAAGTTTGCACATTTGAAAAGAGCTCAAAGGCCCTCAAACCTTGATCCATAATATTTTTTGTGCAATCTCTATTTCCTATCATAGGAATCTGAGTTCCTTGGACCTTGTTAGCTGCTCCAATACTGCCTTTCCAGAGACAAGATTATTAATTTATCCAATGTTAGAATCCTAAAGTGTAGTTGGTTACCTTCTCCTCCCTAAGACAATAGCAAATGAACAGTTTCCCACAAAGTCTGCAGCTAATATCCCCATAGTTTCCTCCACAAGTGACTTAACACAACATCTAGCTGGATAATGCCCACAAATCAGGAAGTTAATGGCTCAAAAATTGCATATATGAGGCATGCTCAGAAAGTCAGTACCATTTCATTCTAACAGTGCTGCAGTGAGCATTGTGTACATATGCACTAGTCTTTCTTGTTCACTGGCTGCTCTCAACTGACTCTATTGCTCTAACTTGTGTTTTCTGTTTGCTGGCACGTTTAAAATGTTTAAGACAATTACTGATCCTACTGACTTGTGAGATTGGTTCTATTTCACTTTTTGAATGCAGCAAATCCAAAACCAGTTGAAATTTATTGCCAAGTTCAAGATATTTACAGTGAATATGCAGTGAGTGATGAAATGGTAAGAAAGGGGCTAGAATAGTCAACATGAAAAATTCAATGCCATGGCCGGAATTTGAACCACGGATCTCCTGGTTTCCGTCCAGTCGCTCTAACCCATTGAGCTACCATGGCCAACGTGCCTTCCTGACATTAAATTCTCCATTTGACTCGTACTCAAGTACTTAGGATAGTAAGTCTCTCGAATGTGAGAGCCCCTAGTGGTCTACCGGGCAAATATACGAGTCAAATGGAGAATTTAATGTCAGGAAGGCACGTTGGCCATGGTAGCTCAATGGGTTAGAGCGACTGGACGGAAACCAGGAGATCGGTGGTTCAAATCCCAGCCATGGCATTGCATTTTTCATGTTGACTCTATCAAAGATCTTAGCCTATATACAGCTAGTGTGAAGAAATGATAAATTTCCATCAATTAACTAAAATAATAAGAGTTAAATGATGAAGCCTGGGATTTAAATACTTGCGATAGTAAGTTGCCACAAATGGTGTATCTCGAATGCGAGAGCCCCTAGTGGTCTACCGGGGAAATATACGAGTCAAATGAGAATTTAATGTTAGGAAGGCACGTTGGCCATGGGTTAGAGCGACTGGACGGAAACCAGGAGATCCGTGGTTCAAATGCCGGCCATGGCATTGAATTTTTCATGTTGACTCTATCTATCAAAGATCTTAGCCTATATACAGCTAGTGTGAAGAAATTATTAATTTTCATCATTTAACTTAAATAAAAAAAGGGGAGTTAGAATGTGTAATGAAGGTTACATAAATGTCCATGATGAGGCTTGGAGTGGTTGACCTTCTGTTGTCAAGACAATTTGGTAAGAAAGGTGATAAAAAAGTCCAAAAGAACAGACATTTCACAATGACAACACTTTCAGACGAATTTCCACAAATTTCACAAACTATTTTGTGCAAAGTAGTTACTTACAGTTAAGGCTATCACAAACTGTGTTCACACTGGGTTCCAAAGTGCTCAGTTATGTTCACAAAACCCATAGACTTGGCAGAGTTTTGACAGTGACGAGGGAGAGGACTCTTTGAACCAAATTGTGACAAGTAATGAAACTTGGGTTCATCATGTTACACCAGAATCCCAACAACCACCAATGGAAGGGAGACATTCTCAGTAACAACAAAAATTCAAAACAAGTGCACTGTATTTTGGGATGGGAAAGGGGTTTTGCTTACTGAATTTCTTTTCTGAGGTGAAACCGTTAATGCAGCATGATATTATGAGACATTAAGAAAACTATGGCATGCTATTCAAAACAAATGGAAAGGAATACTCCTAAAGAAATTGTGCTCCAAGACAATACTCACCCCACACCCCATACTGCTGGTGACACTCACACAGTGATTGAACAGTTTTGCTGGGAGCAGTTCTATTACCCACCATACAGGCTGGACTTGGCGTCGTCTGACTACCACTTGTTCATGTATACAAGTATGAGCTATGCTTTGGATCTGACGATGATATAAAAAATGCTGTGGAATTGTGGATATCATCACTGGCAGAAATTTTCTATGCAGAAAGTACAGAAAAGCTAATCACCCACTATGACAAGTGTTTGAACATTGGCAAAAATAATGTACAAAAATAGTGTAAGGTACATTCTTTTGTTTACAAATAGAATTAGCTTGAAAAAAATTGTTAATTTTTTTTTTAGATGGTATTTTCTTTCCAAACATGCCTAGTAATGAATGTATGGAACAGGAAATTAATACAAAGAAGATGATGGACATTAAGAAACAAACCTTTTAACAAACTATTATTTTTTCTGAGATTGTTAGTTTCTAAAACCAGATTTGCGGCAGGGGTTAGTCACGTACCAGTGGTATCATGCAGAGATACTTGCTATTTTAGCTAGTACTTGGCAGAAAGTAAAAAGATGCTATAGGAATAGACAGATTCTCATATTTTCCAATAGTCAGGCAGCCCTGAAGACCCTCGATAACTTCTTTGTTCAGTCCAGGATGGATTTAGAATGCTGTAAGTCACTCAAGCCTTACTACCAAAACTGGGTTTGACTTTTGAATTTTGAATTTTTAAATTTTGAATTTAAAATTTTTAATTTTACCAAAATCGTAATTGACACTCCATCTTTAGGACAAGCCATTCATGGGAGTTCACAGGCTTCTAAAACATTACTTCCCTTTTGCCATATTTCATGAACTGCAAGTACACCTTTGAAGGTTGTCAGACCGCCAGGAACAAACTTATCAGTTGTGTTTATTTCCTCCTTATTAATAGTAAAAATCTGCACAGCAGGACATGCTTCCTCTATTTTGCTGGCTGAAGTATTTAAATCTGGTAGGTCTCTTCCAGGAGCAACTAAAAAGTCAGCTGTTCTTTTGATAACCTCCAACACCATCTCAATCATCTTTCTGATGATCTTCCTAACTGTAGAGCCAGCTGAGTAGCTCAGCTTTCTAGAAAAGTATACACGAATTAAATGGAACATTTCTTTTTCTGTTATATTGAGTGAATGGGCCATCACTCACAAAATTACATGGTGGAGGCTACATGAAAGAGTAAAGATGTCATCCTTTCTTATGTAGTAAACAACCTCAGAATGAAGGGATATCTAAGGCTTGGAACCTCCAAAATCTGCAGACAGCTTCTGACTCATATTTACATGACTAATTTTCAGAAAAATCTGCATGAATAATAAATTTATCTCTCTCTAAAACAATTTTTAATTCGCCATCTACTTGGAACTGATGATCCAGTTCCTCACATGTATCAAAAAGGAGGGCAGCATGCATTTCAATGACATAAAAGGTTCACCTTTAGTCATCTTATGCCTTTCTCACCACCTTGCTTACTTTTTTTCTGTTTCTCTCACTTTCATGTTTTCAATTTTTATGCCTCATTTTTCTACCTCTGTTTCTTCAGCTACATCAAAATAGCTTATGGGAGCTATCCATCAAGTTATATTTGCTACATAGTCTTTCATAGTGCAGCTCATTACTCAGAAGTTAATCACAACAAAGGATAGAGATTATATGTTGAGATGAACATTCCTTTACGAGGGTTGGCTGATAAGTCCTGGGCCTTACAATAATAAAAATATTTTTTCTTTATTTCTCAACAGAAAGGCGTAGTGTGAAATCTTCGTCCTCCATTCAATTTTTTGAGATTCGGGAACAGGTGGTAGTCACTGGGTGCTAGATTGGCAAATAGGGTGGATTTTCAAGCAATTTGAACTTTAATTTGCACATTTTTCCCATTGCAATGACTGAACGATATGGCAGAACATTGTCGTGAAGAAACAAGATTTTTTCTTTGTCAAATGACGTCTTTTTCCTTTTCACCTCATCACTCAAACGTTGCAGTAAGCTTGCATAGTAGACACCAGTGATATTTTTACTCTTTTCCAAGTAATCACTAAAAATAATTTCCTGTGCATCCCAGAAAACACCATATCCTTGTTAGCTGACAAAATTGACTTTGTCTATTTTGGAGTTGGTTCACCTGGCGCAATCCACTGTTTTGACTGTGATTTACTTTCTGGAGTGTATTGATGTATCCAAGTTTCATCCATGGTAATAAGCCATCTCAAAAATTCACTGGGATTTTTACAGTAGAGCTCCAAATTCTTAACAGAAACACTTTTTCTTTGCAACTTTTGATCAGGTATCAACAAACTTGACACCCATCCTGCTCAGACCTTCTGAAAGCCCAAAACATTACTTAAAATATTATCTGCACGTTCTTTTGATATGTTTACAGTCTCTGCTATCACAAATCTTTAATCTGCAGTTTTCCAATACTAAATGATGCATTTTTTCAATAATCTCTGGAGTTATGAATTTCACAGGGCATCCAGAGTAAGGCTCATCTTTAGTGCTCGTATGTCCCGTTTTAAACTCTGCAACCCACCTTTTAATCATTGAATATGAAGAGGTAAAGACTTTCATTGTACTATCCACTTCCTCTTTGATTTCTTTAGGTGTTAAACCTTTCAAGTGGAAGTATTTAATCACTGCTCGTTTTTCCAAATCCTCCATTTTCGTGAAACCTCCACACTTATTTTGTTTAAAATGCTTTCATTCAAAAACTAAACAAGTTATTGACCTGTAACTATGGATATAAGCTAGTCTAGAGTTAAGCTATATGATGCTATCTGTAAAACTTGCCCAGTGGCCCTATCTCTATGTGAGGCCTGGGACTTATCAGTCGATCCTCGTATTACATGTAATCTTTTTAATTTTTCTGTTGTTGGAGAGGCATTTGTGTATACAGCACATAAAGATGTGTTCTACTGTGCTAAACTCAAGCTAGGCTATAAAATCTAAATAATAAGAATTTCAAAATGCTGTAAAAAATATCCTACTAAAAATAAGCTACAGACTATAAGTTTTTAAGGAGTAATATTAAAGAAGGTAATGATTTTTTTTTTTTTTTTTTTTTTTTTTTTTTGTAAAAGTTATATCTCTTAGAATCTAGTTGTTAAAACATGTAACACAAATTATTTGACTAGACTTTTCTTTTACATATTTGTACATTAATTACTGCTATATTTTTTTTATTTACTATTGTATTATTCATAATTGTATTACTCATGACTACTATTGTACATATTAGAGGTACAAGTTTGATGAAGCCATGAATACTGTATATGCTTACTGTATATTCCTATGTGAATTACACCAACTCATATATCATGGGCAACAATTTAAAATGGTCTTAATCTGGTAAAAATTACAAATTTCTGAATATAATACACAGAATTTCTTGTGCAAGATATTCAATAAATCATTGAGACATTGTTTCCGTTTCTTTGTTTTGTTCATCCTTCCCATGATCTAAGCTGCTATTTCCATCTGTTTTCAGAAATTCAGTAACTTTCTTCTTTATTACCTCAATGTATGTTTTGTATTCATAGCTCTTGACAATGGGTAATTTTTCTCAAATGACTTAGCTATCTGTATTGTTTCACATCTTAACCTGCATAGACATTTACCCAAACAAATAGTTTGTAAATGATTGGTGACACATTCTCATTTTAGAATTTATTTTACTGTTTTTCTTGGAGATTCATTAATCTGCTTTGCTGATACTCGTAGGTCCTTTTATACTTTTCCTATTTTATATTTGCCATAATCAACTTTCTTCGTAAGTTAAATCTTTGCATGCAATTTGTTTAGATGCCAATATTTTTGCCCACTAGCTGCTCTTCCATGAGCACTCCCACTTGTCTCTCTGTCAATCTCACCAATTATTGAATTATTGAGTTAAATCTTTGCATGCAATTTGTTTAGATGCCTACGCCAATATTTTTGCCCACTAGCTGCTCTTCCATCAGTACTCCCACTTGTCTCTCTGTCAATCTCACCAATTATTGATGGAGAATTTATATAAGCATTTTTCTCTAAACTCTTTGAAAAGTCATCTTCCTTGATATGGCTTATTAATTCTTTTTTGCCATTCTTTCTTCTTAATTCTTTTCTGTTGTTTGAGAGATTGTTGTTTTCAGATTCTCTCTTATACATTTCTCTTTCTTTTCTTGTATTTCATAATATTCTTGGCCATTTCTTCTTTGTGTTCTTAATCTCATTAAACACATCTTTGTTTAAATTTAAAGGGAGTAGATTAATGACACTAAACAACACATCTTTGTTTATTTAGACTATCTTCATCTTTGCATTGGGAGCTCTAAGAATATGGCATAACACTTAATGAACGTTTCTTTTTGGTTAATACTCATTCAAGGATCAGTTACATTATGCAATCTTTAAATTGCTTGGAATAAAAAATGTAATAAATATGACTCATCTATAAATTATTAATGAATATTAGTTTTTGTTTATAAGTACATTATTTAGAAGTAAGAGTAACACAGAAGTTCAAAACCATCATGATTATCTTCCTTTATAGCTCCAACATGTTCCTAAAATATCCAGGTTTTATTAAATCCTTTTTGTTTATTCATTTAAGTGTTCAAAATTAAAAGCAATGTTAATAGTGTATCCATTAATGAAGAGACACTTAAGAAAAAAAGTATGAGTGACTTTAATTATTCAGTTATTTTGTAGTTATATAAATAGTGAACATTAGGTCAACTATTTTACTTTTGTTATGTTAGAAACACTCTAGGCATTAAGATGATATTCCTTAATGTATTACAGATGAAATACATGATGGCATGAATCTGGAACTGTACTACCAATAAATTCATGAAAGCTAAGTTTCCTGATGGTATGATTTTCGCTTCAACAAATAAAGTGATGTCATAAGTAATAATCCAACATCAACTGCTTCCACATAGTGATACAAATTCCTATTGTATATTTTGTGTAGCTGATTGTCTGCACTTACTATGGTATGAAAGCAGATCTGGACTGGGTATTAAACATTTTTGAGTAAACATACCTAGTGTCTCTTGTGATGTGCAAATTGAAACACTTAATACTCTCATGATAATTGTGTTGTGCTGTAAATAAATATTTAACTCCAAGATAAAGAAAAGTCCATTATGATCCTCTTTGAAATTATCTGCAGTGTATTAACATGATTTATTGAAAGCTTCTTTTTATGTTTATACATACATACATGTAATGCATGTAATACTACTATGTAATGGGGCATGCTGATTGTTATCAATAAAGAAAAAAAAAAACCACACACACACACACACACAGCGTAGATGGTAGCATGTCTGCCTCACGTTCAAGAGCTCCCGAGTTCGAATCTCGGTCAGGGTGAGTTACCTGAATAAGGTTTTTTTCTGGTGTTTTCCCTTATCCTGAAGGACGAATGTCGGGTAACTCTAAGCTCTACGGACCCTGATCCCATTTGAGCATCATTTAACCCATTCCATTCATCGTCCGATGTTGGAAGACATAAATTACAAAAAAAAAAAAAAAAAAAAAAAAAAAAAAAAAAAAAAAACGCGCACACACACACACACACTGAAAGCTTTTTTTATGCTTTTATATATATACACATACATACATACATACATTTTCTTTATGTTTAAAATTAGACCAACTTGTAAAAGACCCTTAGAAACAAGAGGTTTAAAAACTATGTAAATGAAATTAAATTTAATTTATCATAACACTGTTTTCAACACTTCCAAGAAAGGAATTGCACTATGTAAATGTCTTATTTAATCCTGTATTAGGCGCGTTCCTTTGAAGAACACTGTTTGTTGCATGGGGTTTTGGAGGACTGTGCTTTATTTATGTGATTATATGCCTATATTTATTTTTGTTTTCATTTTTCTTCCCCCTGCCCCAATTTTTGGCTTTATTTATGTTAAGTATTCATGATTAATAGTATAGTCATATTAAATACATCCGCGTAAAATATAATATAATATGAACAGAGTGTACATTATAATTTGTATGAAGTATACTTAAAGAGAATAACCTATTCTTTTAAAATACATCTTGTCACTGGAAATGTTCAGTTACTCAGTCATCAGCTATTTTTGTACAAGTATTTAAAAAAATCTAATTCTAGCAAGGAATATGCATGACCTTAAGTGCTCAGAGCTATGCAGGGGTATGCTTGGAATATAAGGGCACTCATTCCAGAAACAGTGAAGGAAATCGTTCTGAAAAACAGAACGTCTTACCATGAGGATTGATTTACCTATTCAAGCTCTATGAATGAAAATTTGGTTCTGTAAAGAAACAAACTACTGATATAATAGCACAAAAAGCTTACATATTTCAATGTTATGATTATATTTCTGTTTCCCTTTGCTTACAATAATGATATCTAAACAACAAACTTTACTTCTGTCCTGATAATATTGCAAGCTATTTGCAATCAGTTTTCAAAGTGCGGATTACATTTCAACTTCTCTACATTCAAGCACTCCGATAATAAAAGCCACGCTAATTACACTTTGAAATAATGATAGTGATATGTCAATGTCATAACTGCCTTTTGTCAAGCATGTTGTAACATAGGCTTGCACTTCAGTGCAAAAAGTCGATTGTAATGATTGTCAAATTCGTGGTTTTTACATTGTAGTTCTACAAAATCAAAGTCTATCTTGTGTAGAGAAGGAAATGCTTGGTTTCTGAGTTACTGTTTTCTTTACAGAAGATGTTCAGTGTCCACTACCTTCCCAAATACAGGTCTCACATTTATGTCTCATGGCTGAGCAAACATGACCCCAAATTCCAGGAGTATTTTGTATTTGCTCACAACCTGCCACAATTTGATTCTGAAGGAATTTGATGTCAAGACATTGGAGACGAATGCATCAAGAGTTTTAAATGGCCCAAGTAGAAATTGAGAAAGGTCAGGTTAGCATAGTAGCAAAGCAATTGGACCATCTCTACTTATCCATAGATCAGAAAACCTGACCCAAGTAGCAGCAAGTGGCACAACCAAAGTGTACAGGAGCACAATCATACAGGGAGTGAACTTGTTGATGAATGCTCAGTGAATATCTTCCTACACATGAAATATGGTGGAATGGGAATTTGGTGTATGTCTCCCATGTAAGTGTTCACTAGTACTTGAGGTTCAACTAACCGATCACCAATGAACCAATCCACATGTTGAAAGTAAACATGAAGTATGAGATGAACTAATTGCATGTACCCATACATGCTGATTGTGGAAATTTGTAATGTCATATTGTGTGAACTGTACTTCATCTCTGCCTGCGGTGCCGTATGTAGTAAAACTGGGCATTAAAAACTACACATTCATCCACGTTTATGTACTTCATCTGTAAATAGTACTAAGCCAGGAAAAGTTTGATTTGTAGTACATTGATGCACGAACCATTGGCAGAACTTCAACTACACGTTGCAGATAATAAGGATACATATTGTTTTTGCAGTAGCCTTCAGACTGCCATATGTGCAACATACAATTTGTAATACTAACCTTTGTGTATTATAGAATGAGTGGTCTGCATAGAATCCAGAATGTCCTCTACATCTTGAGTTGTAGATCTTGATAATATCATTACCCAACTAGGAGTTATAATTTTAGTTAATTGATGGAAATTGATCATTTCTTTACACTAGCCGTATATAGGCTAAGGTCTTTGATAGATAGTCAACATGAAAAATACAATGCCATGGCCGGGATTTGAACCACGGATCTTCTGGTTTCCATCCAGTCGCTCTAAGCCAGTGAGCTACCATGGCCAACGTGCCATCCTGGCATTAAGGCATTAAATTCTCATGAGTTAGAGCGACTGGTTGGAAACCAGGAGATCCGTGGTTCAAATCCCAGCCATGGCATTGAATTTTTCATGTTGACTCTATCTAGGAGTTATAAATTTCCCATGCACATAAAAATGGCGATGGAAACGTGTGTTGCAATCTGCATATTTTTTATGTGGAGTACTTCTCTTGGTACAAATGACAACTCAGTGCAGCATTGCTGTTCACCTTACCATACATTCCAGATCCTGATTTGAGGATATGGGGGTCAGTCGAACACCAAAATACAATACTCTATGTACACTTTGGCATAGAATGAACTGTCAGACCACCTTGTCATGGCAATACCTACAAAAGAAAAGTCTGATTATATACAGTTGTGTAGCAACAGCAACAAGGTTTTACAGGTTCCTGATTTTAATATTACTAACCCTTATGATCAATAACCAAAACCCAATACAATATTGTCGCGGTAACGGGCATTAAAGTTTCGGCGCAAATAGACGAATAGGTTTCACGTAGATAAACGAGCTTGCATAAACAGATAAACAAGCGCCGGCAAGCAAGATAACTGAGGTAAAAACCTCGCCGGCATAGATTAAGTTACGCTTCTAGAATGTAATAGAATATTCGTATTACGTCATTAGATGCCTTGTTTTCCAGAAACATCTAGTGATTGACAGAACAGTCTGATAATCATGAATTGGTGTATAAAAAGAAGCCATGGCTAGTGATGAGTCAGTTGTAAAGCAGAGTGAGTGTGAAAAAGTGTTGTGAAATGAGAAACTGCCAGCTGTGTTGTAATGAGAGCTAATGATGTAATCTGCTGTCATTGTTTGTTTCTGTCATCGACCTTGGAAGACTGTATATGTGATGTAATGCTGTTACGTGAGAATTGAACAGTGTATTGCTACGAAAATAAAGGAGATTTTTAATTTCTGCAACTCGGCCTTTTAATTCTACGAACCCACAAAGTCACAACTGGTGTCAGGAAGCGGGACGACATCACTGAACATTACAGCCATGGACGTGGCATTGGAAAAGATGATGGAAATGAAGGCCGAACTGACCTCGGAAATGAAAGCAGCAAATGACAACCTCGCTGCGAAAACAGAAGCGGTAAATAACAACCTCGCTGCGAAAACAGAAGCGGCAAATAACAACCTGGCCGCGGAACTGAAGGAAATGAAGACGGCAAATAACAGCCTGGCCACAAAGTTGGAGACGACAAATCACAATCTGGCTGCAATGAAGACCGAATTGACCACGGAAATTAAAGCTGCAAACGAGGTTCTCGCTGCAAAGTTTGAAGAGCAATTGACCGGCGTAAGGGATGACGTCGCAGATCTGGGCAAGCGGATGGGTCAAGTAGATGAGCATCTTAACGATTTAGAGGAAAAGGCCTACAATAATGCCAAGTCCCTGAACGCTATGGTGGAAGACGTGGAAGACCTTGCGAACCGTGTAAACAACCTGGAGGGAAAGGCCGACAGCAACACAAAGTCCCTGAACGCCATGGTAGAGGACATCGTCGGCAGGAAATTGAAGGACTTGAAGGCCGACGTGCCGGCACGCGACACATTTGCGCGCGTCAAACCTCCTAAATACGACGGCGCGACAACTTTCGAGGTCTTCCGCCGCCAGTTTGACGCAGTGGCCACAGACCCGGAGAAAACCCAGGCTGTGAGAGATTGGCCTCGGCCAAAGGATAAGCGAGAGTTGCGCAGTTTTCTGGGACTGTGCAGTTATGGCCGCCGTTTCATAAAGGGGTTCTCCAACATCGCCAAACCCCCTTAACCGCCTTACAGAGGAACAACGACCCTATGTGTGGGCGGAGGACGCTGAACAAGCTTTCCAAAACCTGAAGAAGACACTGTGCAGTGCTCCCATTTTGGGATTTCCACAACCAGGCGGCGCTTTCATTGTGGACACCTACGCCAACGACCATTGCAATGGAGGCGTCCTATCGCCACGAGCGGGTGATAGCCTACTACAGCAAGACGCTATCCAATGCAGAGAACTACTGCGTCACCCGGCGAGAATTACTGGCGGTAGTAAAACCCTTGGAGCGCTTCCCCAAGTACCTGTACGGTCAGCCATTCCACCCGAGGACTGACCATTCCGCCCTAACCTGGCTAATTAAGTTTTAAGAACCTGGAAGGCCAGACAGCACGTTGGGCCCAGAGGCTGCAGGAGTACTTCACCTCTGAACATCGTAGAGGGAAGAGCCACGGTAAAGCAGACGTCATGTCTCGAAGACCCTGCCCAGAGGAGTGCGGCCAATGCACAAGAGTGGAAGAGAAGGAGCTTGCCACAGCAGTCCGAGTAGTCACGGCAGTGCCTGCAGATGGCTGGGACAGCGCAGGCCTGAGGAGGGAGCAGCTGGCGGACACAGACTTGGGGCCACTCTTGAAAGAAGTGGAGGCAGGGACAAGACCAACCTGGGAGGACATCGCACCGAGGAGTGCCACCTACAAGTCGTACTGGGCCCAATGGGATTCATTGAAGACAAGAGAGGGCGTGCTGTTCCGGGTTTAGCGCAGAGGTTCTACTCCCATTAGTCCTGAACCCGTAGGAACTGGACCCGGGCCTCCTTCAACCAGGTAGTATCCGAGCTGTCCCAAAGGGCACTCGGCATCCTCCGTGGGGCTTTCCATAGGGCAAGACCTAGAGACTAACAAGCCCCCCCATCTGGTCCTATGGACTCAAGACGGGATGGAAGTGGATACGCCACTTACGTGTGTCAACACTCAAGGTGAAGACTACCGAAAAACCTCGGTGGGGCCGTCTGGTGATCTAGCACACCTTCTACTAGCTTTGCAGGCTAGTACCCGGGAGAATTAATGGCTTCCCTCAACCCCGTCCGAAGACGTACCCGATCCCCACGGGTTTCGGGAACACTGCCCCCTTGAGTCCGTCCCAATCCGAACAACTCCCGAAGGAGGAGCTCGGCTGTTCGGCCCGAGGTTCCTCTAGTAACGTCAGAGGTACCACGAGTGCTAAGGGTCCGCAGCGCCCGCACTTTGGCAGCTGAAAGGGACGGATCCCTTCCCCTACAGGGGCTATTCCGGGTATGGGAATCGCCTGATGGGAAGACGCAGAGCGAGCAGTTGGTACTTCCCCGAAGTAAGGTCCCGGAAGTCTTGGAGGAGGTGCACGCCGGTACTTCAGGACGACACCTGGGAGTAAACCGGACGATCGACAAACTCCGACAGCGCTACTACCGGCTGAGACTCCGAGCAGATGCTGAGAGATGGTGCCGTCAATGTCACGTGTGCGCAGCGAGTCGCAGCCCCCAGACTAGTAACCGGGGTCACATGCAGCAGTACAAAGTCGAAGCGCCATTCGAAGGATCGCCGTCGACATAGCTGGACCATTCTCCGTGTCCGACCGAGGCAACAAGTACCTGATGGTGGTCGTGGACTACTTCACCAAGTGGCCGGAGGTGTATGCCATTCCGAACCAGCAGGCGAAGACAATCACAGACTGCCTTGTGGAGCAAGTGTTCTGCCGATTTGGGGTGCCGTTAGAGCTCCACAGCGACCAGGGCACTATTTGTGAATCCAACCTGATGAAGAAGGCACTAGAGAGGCTTGGGGTAAACAAGACCTGCACCACACCCCTACATCCACAGTTGGACGGCATGGTCGAGATACATCAAGACCTTAGAGGAACACCTGAGGAAGGTCGTGGCCAGCCATCAGGGAGACTGGGACATTAAGGTGCCACTGTTCTTACTGGCCTACCACTCGGCAACACACATCACTGGGATGACGCCAGCCAGTTTAATGTTCGGCCAAGAGTTACGCCTCCCCTGTGATCGGGTTTTTGGAAGTCCCCCGGACACAAAACAGCTAGCAAACCGAGTATGTGGAAAACCTAGTGGACCATCTCCACAACATGCATGAGATGGCTCGTCAGAATATCCATAAGGCGAGCGACCGAATGAAGACCCGATATGACAGGCAAGGGTTCCAGCAGGGTGACCTAGTCTGGTTGTACCGCCCTACTTGAACCAAGGGATTCTGCCCGAAGCTTCAGCAACCATGGCAAGGACCGTACTGGCTGGGGAAGAGGATTAACAACGTGGTCTACCACATCCAGAAGGTGCCCCGAGGGAAGATGCTGGTGGTACACCTGGATCGTCTGGCCCGCTATGATGGTTCTGTTCGGGATGACCAGCCTTGAGGAGGGAGCAGTGTCGCGGTAACGGGCATTAAAGTTTCGGCGCAAATAGACAATAGATGGATAGGTTTCACGTAGATAACGAGCTTGCATAAACAGATAAACAAGCGCCAGCAAGCAAGATAACTGAGGTAAAGACCTCGCCTGCATAGATTAAGTTACGCTTCTATAATGTAATAGAATATTCGTATTACGTCATTAGATGCCTTGTTATCCAGAAACATCTAGTGATTGACAGAACAGTCTGGTAATCATGAATTGGTGTATTAAAAGAAGCCATGGCTAGTGATGTGTCAGTTGTAAAGAAGAGTGAGTGTGAAAAAGTGTTGTGAAATGAGAGACTGCCAGCTGTGTTGCAACGACAGCTAATGATGCAATCTGCTGTCATTGTTTGTTATTGTCATTGACCCTGGAAGACTGTGTATATGTGATGGAATGTTGTTACGTGAGAATTGAACAGTGTATTGCTACGATAATAAATGAGATTATTAATTTCTGCAACTCAGCCTTTTAATTCTACGAACCCACAAAGTCACAATATTTAAACTTTTTCAACAACACGTCATTAATATTAATATAAGGTATTAACCACACAAACGTGAAACAATTTGGATTGTACGGCATTACTAAACCTGCACCTTCCAAGTGTGTTCATTGTAGCGCTGTGGCAAAATATAGGCTGCTCCTTCGGTGAGGGTCCCAGGATCGCTTCTTGCATGTAGTAAATATTTTAGCTCTTCTCTTAATGATGCTGAATTAACATATAGCACTATTTATTTTAGATGTGCTTATATCATATGCAAATTTTGGTAAACTTAATAATATTATGATGATTATTATTAAGGTTCTTTAAAGATTTATTCTACTGAACAGCAATATTTTGCACACGAAAGCATGTGGTGTGCAAATGCATCAGGCATGAACTGTTTTCTCTTAATAAATCATGCCGCGTTTGACACTGGCAGAAAAGTGCACAAAAATATATAGGCACAAGGTCACTACTTGCACTAGTCAAAGTAGATTTGTCTGCTTGTGAAGCTGCAGCTCATATTGGTGCCAGATGTGGGTGAGATTATCCAGAGAAGGGATTGAACGCTCTCGTCCTGTTTCAAGAAAGAAAGGTTTGCAACTCCCGATATGGGTGCAGCTTTAATTGCAGTAAGAAAGGAACATTTTCCAAAATGCTTTTAGAATGAAGGCCAACTCGCATTTCTCTGAATGAGCTCAAATAGCTCTGCAAGGTATAAATGATGCAGGGCTTCTTGTGCGAGTGCTGCCAAAAACCCCTGACAGACGATCACAAACAATTTCGCCTTGTATTTGCAAAGGAAAATATTAACCACAACTGCAATTACGTGATATTGTCAGAAGAGATGACTTAAAGTAAACGTTATTGTCTATTATTCCAATAAAATTTTACTTATGGTGCACAAGTCTGCAAAGTGAGAGTTTCTGCATTGACTCTTACCTAAACATAATAAATTGTTACAAAAGTGAATCGAGATTCACTTTTGTACTAATTTGTGCTTCACTGTCTCTACGCTTCTTCCAAGTTTATACTTTGAATAATAAATTGTACTTGCAGGAGCCATAGGTTTCAGAGAAATCGTCATTAGGTATTTAGTGAATAGAAAGTGCTCTAGTAATCGCAATGAAATGAGATTTTACAATGGTTCTTGCACTACATTCCTCTGAATAAAATGTGTTTATAAGTCTGACTTATAGAGCAACATGATGACTTTTCCTATGTAACAACCTGAGCTTTCCCACCCCATGGGCCGAGCCATATACTCAACTGCTGCTTTTCCAAGTTCAGTCTGCTGCTTCTGTAACCCAAAACTGATGCCTGCTGATAAATCATGGAATTATTTGACTGTGTTTATTCTCCAGGATTTCTCCAAACATGGTGTTGTTAAAACATTTTTACTGGTTTTTCTCAAAATCATTTCCTGTTCCTTGTTCTAGTTCCTGTTATTAGATTTGAAATAAGAATTTAGCCAGCAGGACTTGAAATTATAACACACGATGACTTTTTGTTGGCCGTAGTCCATGACTTAAGTCTGGGAGAACTATCCTGGCACTTGACATAATAGCTGACCGCCAGCCACTCTGTTACACCGTTGCCACCTTTTTCACTCGCTGGGGGTAGTGGATTATAAAAAAAGTATATATCTATAAATAAAAATCTGCATACTATATCCCGGCGCCTAATTTCTTAATCCGGGCTAAGTATTCAGACTTTTATTCATTTATTAAAACATCAAAAACATATACAAAACTTACACAATTTACAGATTACAAATAAAAAAAATTACAAACATTTTAAAATATACTCTCATCAAACATAAAAATCCACACCACATTTCTAAAAATAAACATACATAAAAATAAATTAAATTTCAAAAATATAATTAAAAATTTAATTTTTACTTATCCATCCCTTTCAAAATTCTATAAATTTAATTTAAAATTTTTTATAAAAATTTCAAACATACTTAAAATATTTTAAACAAAAATATAATATTATTGGTTTCCAGTAACACATAACTGGTATTCCAGTTATTAACTATATTTTAAAATTCCCCATAGTAAAATTATGCTGCCGGTGCCCGGCGGCCACCATTGGTACTGGTATCCAGCACTACTACTTAACCAAACAAAACTATCCTAACCACACAAACTATCAATTACAGATTGATTAATTACCAAACATAAATTTTAAAAATGAAACAATTATTAATTTACCTAATTTTCAAAATAAATAAATATTCTTACAATTATAATTTAAAAAACAAAAGTATTATTAACAGAATTATATAACATTTCAAAATTATTATTGACAATCATAAATTAAAACCTATACAACTTTACTTTAACTTCCTAAAATATTATTTATAAAATTCATATCAAAATTAAAATTTAAAAAAAAAAATTAATATATAAAATTAATTTCCACTTCCAATTAAAACTTATAAATTTTAATTAATTTTAATTAATTTTTTAATTAATTTTAATTAATTTTAATTTTAGGTTTTTCTTGTACCTTTAATGAATGAATGGGACTTTTCAGTAAATAATCCACTCTATTCATTTTAAGAGTACACTACTTTGTCTACCAAATAATCAGGATTCCAACAACATTCACAAGAATGCTAAACTTCCTGCAATTGGTCGCAGCTAGGTGGCCCCAAATGTGTGATCTAGGAAGAGAAGAGTAGCGGAGTGAGAAAGATGTGGACACGTGATTGGCAAAGTGTGTAGAAGAGAGAGGAGTGACTGCAGGTTCATGTAATCTGGCCCAACGTTTTGCTTCGTGAAGGAGACTGACGCGGTTGTCATGTACAACACTGCGGGTAGCAAGTTTCGATAAACACGAAGAATTATAGTATAATAAATTATTGTGTGTAATGATTATTACAATTCAATATATAAAATTATTTTCTTCAAATTAAAAATTTAAAGGGTGCTGATAACCTCTGCAGTTGAATGCTCTTATACACATCATCATCGTTCAAATTAAAAAACACCTATAAGTTGCACGATACTATTGGTGGGTCCCGGCCCCTTTGGCCCTTAAGGACAGTTAGCCCCTGGACCAAGATAGGCTTATAGCAATGATGTTCTTTAGAGTTCAGTTAACAATTCTGTGATCAGTCATTTTTTTCAATACAGAATTACATAAATGACACTTTATTAAGTGATACCTTCTGCATGACGCAATCAGTTCCTTTAATCTTTTCAGTCCTGAGATGTTTTGCTATTTATACCAGTCTTCATCTAATTTGAAATCTGTTTTCAAATAGTATAAGGAGTAACATTAACACTGACAGACCAACTGCTGCACTGATTTCTTAAAATTTCCCTTTATTTCTGTTACAGAAGAAAGTAGGCCAATAGCAACGATATCTATTGCTGTATCAGAATACTGTCCTGAATTGTTTCGCTACTTATGCTGCTCTTCCTCTAATTCAAAACCCGTCATAATGAGAACATCAGGTCACTTTCAAGCAACTGACTTGAATAGCCATGATCATTACGACACACAGTGCACTGACTATGCACTCCAAAGCTGGAGGTTGTAAGTTCGAGTCTTGGCAACCACAATCACTTACTTCTGCCTGTCCTGTGCTGAAATTGAAGCTACATGTTCCTCTACACAACACAGTAATTTTTTAACCCTTTCAGTCTTGAATTGTTTTGCTATTTATGTCAGTCTTCCTCTAATTTAAAACCGGTTTTCATGGGGCCATCAAGGACACTTTCAGAATTAAGCAAAAAACAAAACCATTACAAATAGGAAAAAACCTTATGTCCATTATAATGAATGCTGGGACTGAAAGGGATCCCAGAAGAGAAACCATATGTTCAATGCAGGAAGGCAACTGTGCCTGTATATTAAATGCTTAGACAAACCAATAATATGCTGCAGCTTGAAGGCTACCTACTATTAATTTGGCCACTATAAACTATCTAATTGTCTGAAAATACAAAATGCAAGATGTGTAACTCCTCATTGACAGCTAGGAAAATTTGTGTGCTCCAGTGATTTTCAAGGCACTCTCCTCTTCAGGGAAGTAATCAAGCTACTTTGCTAAAAAAAAGTGCAAGAATATTTCCAACATATAACTTCACTGGGAAGTACTCTAAGTAAAACTTTGCACCATAAATTCAAAGAAAATATACAAGAAAAACTATAAAGAAATCTTAGAATGTCACTTGTGAAAATTCTTGACTATCCCAGGAAAATAATTTGTGTATTTTCATTTGTATATCAAGTATAATTGTTAGACGAATATTTTTACTACAGAGTACCCCACAAAAAAGCACAAAATTTCTTTTAGATTCTGTAATGAGTTGGACACACATTTTCATTTATATTTTACTGACACTGCCACCTGAATGTTCATTATCAATGCAAGTGCTCAAAATGATTCCCTTTGGCTTTCACACAGAGGCATAGACATTGTAACCAATTTCAGGTGGCATTCTGGATAAATTGAAGTGTAACGTTGTTCCAGGCATCTGTCAGTACAGCTTTCAGGTCGTCATTGTTTGTGATGTCTCTCCTGTGTTCTTAAACCTTCTGTAGCAGTATACCCTGAATGCAATAATCTGTCTCGTTGAGATCTGGACTTTTAGACAGCCAGTTGTTAGGTTCGATGAAGTCAGGAATATTACATTTTCTGCATATATGTGTTTGGAGGAATTGAGATTGAAAATGGAGGCGAATGTCTTTGAAACTAGTCTCTCATAAATATAAACAAGTAAGTGACGAGTATTAATAAACCAACTACAAATAGTTTCTGAGATAAATTTTCTGCATTTTTGTGGGGCACCCCGTATATCTGTTATCACATCAAATATTAGTAAGCTAAAGTTCAAAAACTGAACCAAATTAGAAAATATTATTACTTGGTTAGGACCAATAACACAGGAGTCTGGTACTTGGAGCCCAAATGCAAAATATCCTAATGTCCTGGCTGCAATATCTAAGTGTGAATTCAGCATCTTTACGCTTTATTTATATAGGCATTATACAAGTTAAATTTAATCAATCATAAACAATTATATATGGTTGAATCATTAAAGTAGTGACACTTATTTACACTCACTTTCACTTCTATATGTTAGAAAACATTTGAAACATTTTCAGCATTTTCACCAGTGTTATGATTTTCTGTCCCAAAACTGTATGATATAGCAGATATTGGAATACTGTAATTTTGTGGTCTTTTTATAAATTTTTAGGAGTTCTCCATTCTTATACTTTCAAAGTTATTATAAGATTTAAGTTAAAATAAGACCTGAAGCTTTCCTGGCAATAAATATGCTCACTTTCTTTTCGGGCAACAATCCAGGTGAAAAGACGATTAGATATTGACGTTTCGGGAGTGTGCATCGCTCCCATCATTAGGATATTTATAAAATGTTATAACCATAAATGAAACACTGGATATTGGTGTTATATCCAGTGTTTCATTTATGGTTATAACATTTTATAAATATCCTAATGATGGGAGCGATGCACACTCCCGAAACGTCGATATCTAGTCGTCTTTTCACCTGGCTTGTTGCCCGAGAAGAAAGTGAGCAAGATTTAAGTTTGTTTACTAGCCACATAGCAATATAGGTGGTAGCTGAGTTGATGCCATTAACGGGTCTCATCCTATTATCTTTGTGTACCTTTGGTAAGCAGTATAATCTTGGTAAGGTGGTGTTAGCAGGTTCAGACTATATTTTTCAGTGTTTTATTGGCTGCTATAGCTATATTAATTAAATTTGTGCAAGTGGTTGTAGGAGTTTTGGGGATTTCTTCATAGTGTGAACTATCGTAACATGATTGATTCTATAGTTGTAGTCATCTAGCTCCATATTGAATTGTGGGAATTGCTTTGTCAGCTTTTAGGTATATCACTGCCTTGTTATTTAAATTTCTTATTTTTTTTTGGTGATAGTTCTTATTCTGTTTTATATATAATGGTTTTATTATATCTACACATTCATTCATGGCTTTGATTTTATCTTTCAATTGAGGTACAAGCTAAAAGAAAAGAAGAAACTGAAGAATATTTCTCAAACGACCACATTAATACAATTCAGACACAGACTAAAAGTATAGAAAGTTCACCTATCACCCTTGGCCTATTTGAAAATTACTTGAACAGATCTTCATAAAGGGAAACATAGGACTAGTTGCACAAAACAATTTCAGCCTGAAGAACATCCTAAACAAACCTCTTAAAAATCAATGGCAAGAGAATAAAATTCTGAAGTTTATCAGATCAGTTATGAGGATTGTCAGAAATATGGGTACTATATTGGTAAAAAGGAAAGAAATTTGGAAACCAACCTAAGCGAACATTAAAGAAACATAAAATTAAAACTGTATCATATCAATTAGGAATATAAAATCATAACATTCTTAAAAATATAAAACTATTGAACCACTTACTTTACTAATAAAATTGAACACCTGGAAAACATACACACAATTAAAAATGGTAACAGTGTAATACATTTTTAAATACCACTATTAAAGTTTTAAAACTTTGAATCCCCTAACACCAGATGCAACGCAATCAGTTTTAACATGTTTTAACATGCTTTATACTAGAATATAGCTAGCAGTAGACAGTCGGTCTGTCTGGTCTGTTGCGTTGATCTCATGATTAACACCTTGCCACTGTGTGTCCGTCGTTCATGTGATGCGCACTTTACCACTGTGTGTCCAAGTCAGACCATCACACGAGTCAGCTGCAGTTGGCCGGCATGTGTAGACTGAACTTTTCATTGTAGTAAAAGATGCCGAAGGAGAAAACCTCACTCTGTGTAAAGTTAAAGCATTACACAGAGGAATTTAACAATTTTTAAACACACGGAAAGGTCCTTTTTTACCTTGTCTGCGAGAAGAATGTTCCCTGTTCTCAACGTTCTCAAGTGTTGCAACATTTATCCATGTCACGTCATCAGGCCCATGCTTCGAAGACCACATCTCAAATGCAGTTGTTACTCACTGAACCTCAAGCTCAGAAACACCCAGGAGCTCAGAAATCTGAGTTTGCAAGTGATCTTTGCCATGCTATGATTTGTGCTGATATCCCTAACTGGAAGTTAAAAAATCCAGTACTACGTGAATTTCTTGAGAAATATACACATGAAACTGTGCCAGATGAATCTACAATCAGAAAGAACTATGTTCCTGACTTATATATAGAAACAATAAACTATATTCATTTGGAAATTGGTGTTGATCATCCCATTTGGGTCTCAATTGACGAGACAACTGATGTACAGGTAAGACATATTGGAAATGTTATAGTGGGCGTGTTGAAAGATAATGAAGCGAGTAAGCCTGTGTTAACCTGTGAGGTGTTACCAAAGTGCAATCATCAAAGTATTGCTAAATTTAATGATGCAATGGGACTTTTGTGGCCCAATGATGTGAAACACAGCAATGTGTTTCTTCTTGTGACGGATGCAGCACCATATATGTGCAAAGCTGCCACAGCTTTGCAAGTTTTATATCCTAAAATGTTACATCTCACATGTCTTGTCCATGCATTCCATTGCATAGCAGAACTGGTTCGTTCTAAATTTGCTAATGTTGACACTTATTTTGAATACAAAGAAAGTGTTTTTAAAGGCTTATAACAGATTTGTAAAATTCAAAGAACTGTTTCCTGAGCTTCCACTCCCTCCTCAACCAATCTTAATGAGGTGGGTAAGCTGAATTGATGCTGTAGGCTACTATACGAAGAATTTTGATTGTGTGAAACAAGTTCTCCAGCAATAAAATCTTCTTAAACCCCTTGCCAAACTATATAACACTTTAGCTCTACTTACATTTAAAATTAGGACATGTTTCAAGGACCACGCGTCCCCATCAAAGATTTCATTGATAAAGCTCCACTGTTTATAAATACTTCTATTTTATAATTTTAATAAAGTTCTCCAGCATTTTGATTCCCAAGATGCAGTGTCTGTTGAATCAGCCAAGGAATCATTCAGTGATGTGAAAACTTAAAAATGATATTGCCTACATTCAATGCAATTTTTCCCATTTATTCATTGCCATTAAATCGTTGGAGGTATCATCACCTAAACTCTCAGAGAGCTTTGATGTTCATTCTGTGGTCACTTCTCTGGAAAGTCTACAAGGACTGGTTGGAGCTGCAGTGAAGGATAGACTCATCCGGTTTGAAGAAAAACCCAGGATTCAAGACAATCAGTGCTATTAACAGAATTCTAAGTCAAGGTAGTGCTGAAGACTTGGAAATTGAGTACACAGCAGGAGAGTTGTGCAAGTTTAAATACGTAACCATTACTTCATGTGAAGTTGAACAATCATTCAGTCAGTACAAATCCATATTACGCGACAACAGAAGTAGTTTTGTATTTGAGAATTTGAAACCAGGGATGGTAATTTAAAAAAATTAGGAGCAATATGCAAGTTCCAATTTTTGGCTTATTTATATACATCTCCAATTTACTATACCTAATTCAAGAACATGTAGGGGAATTCTGATATGGCATTACATATTTCTTTGTATTTGAGTAGTTTAATTACATATTTCAGTATTTTTATATATATATATATATAACTGATTTTTGGTGTATAACTATCTGGGCGCTAGTAATCACCTGCACATTTTGTTATAGTAGAAGGGTGACCCTTTAATTGCTTCTATACATCTGAAGACTTCAAGAAACCAATCTAAACAAAATTGTGAAGAACTAACACGAAGGGCTACTCACCAATAAGCACTGGTCAGGTTGGTGAGTCACTGATCTGAACTGAAATTTTTTCCTTCCCGTATATCAGATCCCATCTTTTACCTTTCCTATCCAGTCATCCTTCACCCTGATGGCTTAGAATACTTGAGACGTTGGGAATCATTTCAGTTTCTTTCCTGTATATATCTTTCTGTTCTTAGGGTAACGTAACCACCATTTATGGTGCCCAATTTTAAATGGTTTTAAAAAAAGTTCTTCTCCAGATAATATGACGTCTCCTTAGAAAACAGATATATTCTGGAAGTAAAATAGTCCCCCATTCGGATTTTTGGGTGAAGACCTTTTTTCAAGGAAAACAACAGAAAAAAAAATGAGTGAAACCATGAATAAAATGAATGAGCTCTTTGTCAAATTAAATTATATTATTAAACTAAACTCACTAATAGGTATTATTACAGTAAACATAAAACAAAACACATAAAACATGAAAATTTAAAATAATAAAACAAATCTTCTTCCTCTTTTTCTTCTTCTTCTTCTTCTTCTTCTTCTTCTTCTTCTTCTTCTTCTTCTTCTTCTTCTTCTTCTTCTTCTTCTTCTTCTTCTTCTTCTTCTTCTTCTTCTTCTTCTTCTTCTTCTTCTTCTTCTTCTTCTTCTTCTTCTTCTCTTCTTCTTCTTCTTCTTCTTCTTCTTCTTCTTCTTCTTCTTCTTCTTCTTCTTCTTCTTCTTCTTCTTCTTCTTCTTCTTCTTCTTCTTCTTCTTCTTCTTCTTCTTCTTCTTCTTCTTCTTCTTCTTCTTCTTCTTCTTCTTCTTCTTCTTCTTCTTTTCTTCTTCTTCTTCTTCTTCTTCTTCTTCTTCTTCTTCTTCTTCTTCTTCTTCTTCTTCTTCTTCTTCTTCTTCTTCTTCTTCTTCTTCTTCTTCTTCTTCTTCTTCTTCTTCTTCTTCTTCTTCTTCTTCTTCTTCTTCTTCTTCTTCTTCTTCTGCTCCTCCTCCTTCAATTCTTTAAGGGTGCCCCTTAAAACAAAGCTTAACATTAAATAAACCTTAAAAATGAAATTTTCATATATTAGGATAATACATCCAAAGTATTTTTTTATCAGTTCTAATTTTGAGAATGATCTTTCAGCTTTTCCAACTGTAACAAGAGCAATTAAGTACTTACAAAAAAGAACTATGCTAACTCAATGGTGGACTAGCAGGCTGCTTTGCATTAGTTGTGCTTTTAACTTTGGATTTGAAGAAGTTAAACATATATTTGTTCTTAAACAAAGGTTTTAGGTTCTCAGAAAAGCTGCTTGCATCCTTTCAGATTCTTTTCTTGCTGATCATCAGCAGAAAGAGGTATAAAGAAGAGCATAATTACACTACAGGCAACTGCTAGTAAACCCATGCCCTTCATTGAACTGTAGAATGTGTAATACAAGCTAGAACTATGACAGCTAGAGCTGTTGGCAGTATTTGCACATCATTATTGCTCAGCAGACTGCCAAGTGAATAAACATACTGTCGCAAAGCCATTATCTATGATAGCGCGGCTAGTGTACACAAACATAGCTGAGATAAAGGACTTGCCGGCAAAGATTGGATTTCACATTTAGAAGGTTCTAGTGATATCTTGATTGACAGAGAAAAGTTGTTTTCATATCTGTTCCAGAAACCTCTCGAATTTATCAATGAGGTATTTAAGAAGGCGACGACTCGCCAACAGTCTGTCGCGTACAGACGTAAGTAGTTAACAGCTGAGCTGATGTTGTAAACTGATTGCTGGTTGTTATTGTCATCGACCTTGGTAGATTGTGTGGTGTATGTGACGTAATGTTGTTACGTGAGAATTGAACCGTCTATTTCTATGGAAATAAAGAACATTTGGAATATCTGCAACTCGGACTTTTAATTCTACGAACCCACTAAGTAACAAAACTGTGCCATAATTACTGAAAGGCTGAGCGTGCGCTATGAATCCTCTCATTCAATCTGATATTTGATTTTTCAAAACAATTCTCTAGCTATCCAAATGCAGCAAGGAATGAATTTAATTACACATTTGACATACATATATGTACATATATGTTATATTTTTTTTTTCTATAACATACCTAAAACATCATTCTTAGACAGGATGTTTATCTTTATTGGTAGTATCTACAGATATTAAGGTGTCTGACTTTGGAGGCCATAATGTACTACACATAGTTGCATCAGCCTAGCTATGCCTGTGGTCAGATCTTAAACCATTTCCAGAATGGGCACTTTGAAAAGCCACGCAAACTCATATTAAGCTCTTCTCATTTGTTTCATATATTTCTAGTGAGCCTCTAGAGCTCTATCAACTAATCCAGTGTAATTCACTTCAGAGTGGTATAACTTTTTAACTTTATTGAAGAGTAATTCTTTATGTCAACTGCACTTTATGATGCTTTAATGCAAACATGGAAGATATTTCCTTTTTCTTTTATAAAGCTGAAAGTTCATTACCATTAACATATGAAACAGCAAATAATTTTATACCTTTGAAATTGTATGTATTTTCTTAAGAGTGCACAGAAAAGAACAGAAAAGGATTAAACAGTGTTTAACACTATAAGAGGTGAAAAAAATAAACTAGCTGCAAGTCCAAAAATTTTGAGGATTTATTAATTTTGCTCATGCTTGTAATTGATGCTTATGTTGCCCAAGCTAAGCATGCAGTGCCGAATAGCTTGCTGACACAGATGAAAATCTTTAAATGGTGGTGCAAGCATTTTGTCCAATGTAATCAAGACTGCAATGTATGTATTAAGGGCTTCCAGTATCTTGCCATTCTCCTCTAAGCATGTAGCAGTTTTGAACATAGCATCAGTGTCCTGAAAAAAAGAAAAAGATAACTGATAGTTTTATGGTAGTAATTTGCTTCTTTACCCCCTACCCACCCAAAGAACATACAAAATTAAATGCAAATATAAGATGTTTTTCCGCACTATACCAGGTGAGTCACCTGCCTATATTTTTTAATTTATGCAACGTGCTGAGCAACATGTGACTTAGACCCTTCTTGAATGCCTTTGAATGGATGCTTTGCAGAACAGATTATAGAGGAAGGGTAGACAACTCTTTTTTTTTTTTTTTTTTTTTTAATTTACATCCTCCAACGTTAAGTCATATCGGACGAGACAACTGAGTGCATAGGTGTTGTATGAGACAGGTAGCAACCAGTATGTTGATTCCAAAAACATCATACCCAGACACAGAGGATGCAGTAGTAATTTTAGATGAGTTTACAAACTTTTATTCATTAGCGTACGTTCACGCATACCTCTAAACGCTCCCCTGAAGGATTAACCTATCACATGCATCAGTTGACAACATTGAAACACAAAATGGCAGATCTACACAGTGGAACCAAAGGGATTTAAATCTTCAGCCAACACGTGTTTTCGTTGTACAACCATGTCAAAAAATGCTAAATGGGTTAGAGCAACTGGATGGAAACCAGGAGATCCGTGGTTCTAATCCCTGCTATGGCATTGAATGTTTCTTGTTGCCTCTATCTATCAATAAACGGCTAGTGTGAAGAAATTATAAATTTCCATCAATGAACTAAAATAATAGTTAAAAGATGAAGCCTGGGATTCAAGTACTTACGATAGTAAGTCGCCACAAACTGTGTATCTCGAATGCGGGAGCCCCTAGTGGTCTACCAGGGAAATATGAGTCAAATGGAGAATTTAATGCCAGGACGGCACGTTGGCCATGGTAGCTCAATGGGTTAGAGCGACTGGACGGAAACCAGGAGCTCAGTGGTTCAAATCCCGGCCATGGCATTGAATTTTTTATGTTGAGTCTATCGACAACCTTAGCCTATAAATGTCTAGTGTGAAGAAATTATTAGTTTCCATCAATTAACTAAAATATATACCTCCATTGATAATTCGAAACTGTTCTGTAACAAACAAGTAATCGAATGTTCTGTAAGACGTCACAAGCCAAAACACGAACGTTCCAGAAGTCTAATTTTATATGTGACCGCAAGTCTTATCGCCGGGCTATTTTTATCTGGTTCTGCTGGCTCTTTATCTCCACACTGCGCTATCTGCCTGTGATCGCTCCGCGCCGAACCCTTTATGCCCGTACGCAGCCAGTCGTAATAATGGATTTGCGACACTGCTCCCTCCTCAAGGTTGGTCGTCTCGATCAGCACCATCGTAGCGGGCCAGACGATCCAGGTGTACCACCAACATCTTCCCTCGGGGCACCTTTGGATGCGGTAGACCACGTCGTTAATCCTCTTCACCACCCGGTACGGTCCTTGCCACGGTTGTTGAAGTTTCGGGCAGCGTCCCTTGGTCAGGGTAGGGTGGTACAACCAGACCAGGTCACCTTGCTGGAACCCTTGGCTGTTGGCTTTCTTATCGTTCTGACGAGCCATCTCATGCATGTCGTGCAGATGGTCCACCAGGTTCTCCACATACTCGGTTGCTGGCTGTTTTGCGTCCGGGAAGGCTTCCAAAAGCCAGATCACAGGGGAGGCGTAACTCTCGGCCGAACATTAAGCTGGCTGGCGTCATTTCAGTGGTGTCGTGTGTTGACGAGCGATAAGCCAGCAAGAACAGTGGCACCTTGACGTCACAGTCTCACTGATGGCTGGCCACGACCTTCCTCAGGTGTTCTAAGGTCTTGATGTACCTTTCGTCCGTGCCGTCCGACTGGGGATGTAGAGGTGTTGTGCGGGTCTTGTTAACCCCAACCCTTTCCAGTGCCTTCTTCATCAGGTTGGATTCAAAATTGGTGCCTGATCACTGTGGATCTCTAAAGGCACCCCAAAACGGCAGACCAGTTGCTCCACGAGGCAGTCTGTAATTGTCTTCGCCTCCTGGTTGGCGATGGCATACACTTCCGGCCACTTAGTGAAGTAGTCCAAGACCACCATCAGGTACTTATTGGCTCGGTCGGACACTGGGAATGGTACAGCTATGTCGACGGCGATCCGTTCGAATGGAGCTCCGACGTACTGCTGCATGCGACCCCAGCTACTAGTTTGGGGCCCGCGACTCGCCGCGCACACGTGACATTGACGGCACCATCTCTCAGCATCTGCTCGGAGCCTCAGCCAGTAGTAGCACCGTCGGAGTTTGTCGATCGTCCGGTTCCCAGGTGTCCTGAAGTATCGACGTGCACCATAGGACCTTACTCCAGGGAAGTGCCAATTTCTCTCTCTCTCTCTCTCTCTCTCTCTCTCTCTCTCTCTCTCTCTCTCTGCATATTCCCATAACCAGAACAGCACGCCCTCTGATCTTCAGCGAGTCCCGACTTGTATGTGGCGCTCCTTGGTGTGATGTCCTCCCAGGTTGGTCTTGTCCCTGCCTCCACTTCCCTCAAGATTGACCCCAAGTCGGCGTCCGCCAGCTGCTCCCTCCTCAGGCCTGCGCTATCCCAGCCGTCCGCAGGCACAGCCGTGACCACTTGACAGCTGCGGCACGCTCCTTCTCTTCCATTCTTGTGCACTGGCCGCACTCTTCCGGGCAGGATCTTCGGGACATGGCGTCTGCGTTGCGGTGACTCTTCCCTCTACGATGTTCAGAGGTGAAGTCGTACTCCTGTAGCCTCTGGACCCAGCGGGCTGTCTGGCCTTCCAGGTACCTAAAGCTAGGTAGCCAGGTGAGGGCGGAATGGTCAGTCCTCAGGTGGAATGACTGACCGTACTGGCACTTGTGGAAGTGCTCCAAGGTCTTTACTACCGCCAGCAGTTCTCGCCGGATAATGCAGTAGTTCTCTGCCTTGGACAGCGTCTTGCTGTAGTAAGCTATCACCCGCTCGTGGCCGTCCTGGACTTGCGATAAGACGCCTCCAATGCAATGGTCGCTGGCGTCGGTGTCCACAATGAAGGCGCCGCCTGGTGTGGGAATCCCAAAATAGGAGCACTCCAAAGTGTCTTTCTCAGCTGCTGGAAAGCGTCTTCGGCGTCCTCCGTCCACAGATAAGGCCGGTGTTCTTCTGTCAGGTGGATGAGGGGCTTGGCGATGCTGCAGAATACCTTTATGAAACGGCGGTAATAACTGCACAGCCCTAAGAAACTGCGTAATTCTCACTTATCCTTCGGGTGAGGCATATCTCACGGCCTTTGTCTTCGGGTCTGTGGACACTCCGATTGGTGAGACTATGTGGCCCAAGTAGTTGACTTCCTTGCGAAAGAGATGGCACTTCCCGTTCAGCTTCAGGTTGGTCACCTGCAGTCTCTGTAGCACCTTTCTCAGTTTTTCGAGATAGTCTTCTGAGGACTTACTGACGATGATGATGTCTAGGTATAGCAGGCAGCGTCATAAGTCAATCCTCTCATCACTGGCTCCATGAGGCGTTGGAAGGTAGCTGGTGCGTTGTAAAGTCCAAAGGGCATAACTATGAACTGCCAAAGCCCTTGGCCTGTCGGGAATGCGTTTTTCACCTTGTCTCTCGGGTCTAGAGCTACTTGCCAGTAACCAGACTTCAGGTCCAGGGTCGAGAACCACTTCGCACGAACAAGCGTATCAAGGGTGTCATCAATTCGGTGTAAAGGGGAACAGCCCTTCCTAGTGACAGCATTCAGCTTCCTGTAGTCCACGCAGAGGCGCAGCTTACCGTTCTTCGTCACCAAGACTACGGGGAAGCACCAAGGGCTGTCAGATTCTTCAATCACTCCCCTGGTTCTCATGTCCTCTAGCATGTCCCGTACCGCCGCTTGTTTTGCCAGCGGAACGCGTCTAGGTGGTGTACGAATATGCTGGGCGTCTCCGGTGTGGATGCGGTGGAGCACTCGTTCCGTGCGGCCATCGTCGCTGTCGCCTTCGCTGAAGACGCGCTGGTATCGTCTCAGCAGTTGTCTAAACTCGAGCTTTTCTACGGTCAGGTGGTGGACCGTCCTCTCCAACAAGCTTTCGAGCCCGGGCTCCAGGTTTTGTGTCGGCACTGTCGATTGTTACGCTGACCACGGGCTCACACGTCTCTAACTCCGTCCCTGCCTGGAAGTCGTCAACAGTGTCCATTGGGTTGAGCAGCCTCATCGCCACCTCCTCTCGGCACGGCAACAATGTCCTGGCTGCACAGAGTCCGTGCACAGGCGTCTTCTGGTCCAGCATCAAGTTCTTCGTCCGCTGGCATGCCAGCGGCGCCGTCACCACCACCTCGCTTTTCGTGGGAACAACGACGTCTTCCCTTAGGACCCTGCAAATTTCCAGACATTCTTCGGAATGCCAGGGTATCACCTCTTCTCCATTGAGCCGCAGCACCTCCCTGGCGACGTCGACCTACGCCTCGTGGCTCCTGGGGGCATCCAGTTTCAGTATCACCTCCTCAGCCACCTCCGCGGGGAACACCCACAGCCGTACGGCACTCCGTCCCAAGGTCAGGTGCAGCAGGGCCTCCCTCTCCACGGGCAAAGAGTCGGCCGCTGCCGGCACAAGCTGGTATGGTCGGCTCGGTTTTCTTTACGGCAAACCCTTGCCCACGTCACGCCTGATGATGGTCACGGCTGCCCCGGTGTCTACGAGCTTGCGGCACGGCTTCCCTCACCCAACCGTCCTCGATGATGCTGTCATCGATCCCTCGGCAAACGGCACGCAGCGTCTCTCGTGGGGATGGCGATGGCGCCGACGTGCCCCTTGGCACGCCGTTTCTTACTCGTTCCTCCGGCTGCTCTTCCTAGTATCGACAGTCTCTCTCTCTCTCTCTCTCTCTCTCTCTCTCTCTCTCTCTCTCTCTCTCTCTCTCTCTCTCTCTCTCTCTCTCTCTCTCTAGGTGTCCCAGCTGGCCACATCCCCAACACACGCCACTAGGTCTTCGCCGGCGTCCCTTGGTTGGCCTTCTGTCTCCAGTGTAGTGGACACTCCTCGATCTCCACGTCGGAGTAGCCGTCACCTTGGCCCCCTCCATCCTCAATGCTGCCGTTAGCGCCTCATGGAGGGTTTTGTAGTCGCCGAGCATTAGGCGCTGACGTAACTTAAGATCTCGTACATCATCAACGAAAGTGTAGGTGGCTTCCCGGATTACGAATTCAGGTGGGAGGTCGACCAAAGCGTTGCTGGCCTGCTGTTCAGTTGCCAGGGCGAACTCCTGCAGCATCTTTCCTGGCTGCTGCGTCCGTCCCTGGAGGCTGCCAATTAGTTGTGAGGTCTCCTCCTCTGTTGACCACTTGTTCTTGGCCACTGTCGAATTGGCGGCGGAAGACTTTGAACGTGGACTTGCCTTCGCACGTCGGCAGTTTGACGCGCGCAGATGTTGTGTCGCGTCCCGGCGCGTTGGCCTTCAAGTCCTTCAACCTCCTGCCGGCGATGTCCTCTACCATGGTGTTCAGGGACTTGGTGTTGCTGTCGGCCTTTCCCTCTAGGTTATTAACGCGGCTCGCCAGGTCTTCGACGCGCTCGTCCACTTGGTCCATCCGCTTGCCCAGCTCCGTGACGTCATCCCTCACGCCGGCCAACTGTTCCTCAAATTTGGCGGTGAGGGCCTCGTTCGCCACCTTCATTTCCATGGCCATACTGTCGTTCGCTGCTCTCATTTCCGTGGTTAACGTCGCGGCGAGGGAGTCGTTAGTCGTCTTCATTTCTTTCATCTCGGCGGTAAGGTTTTTATTTGTGATCTCTAACTTCTCTAATAATCTCTGCCAATGCAGCTTCCATCGTCTTAACGTCTCATTTGTGATCTCTAACTTCTCTAATAATCTCTGCCAATGCAGCTTCCATCGTCGTAACGTCTCACTCCTGACACCAATTGTGGCTTTGTGGGTTCGTGAAATTAAAAGTCCAGGTTAGAAACACCAAAAATTGCTCTTTTTCCCCGTAGAAACACACTTTAGTCAACCGGACAGTCGCAGAATTATGTCACATACACAATACCACTTGCAAGATCATCGACCACAAACAAAGCTCACTCAGCTGTTCGCGCACACGAGTTCAATTAACAACTCTCCCCTTGAGGAACTGCGGCTTCCTTACAGTGACTTTGTGTGTTCGTGAAATTAAAAGGTTACAAACATTAAAAATTGCTCTTTATTTCCGTAGAAACACACTTTGGTCAACCTGACAGTCCAGAATTACGTCACATACAGAATACAACCTGCAAGGTCATCGACCACAAACAAAGTTTACACATGCCCACCTCGGTAGCATAGATAGCATGTCTACCTAACGTTTAGAAGGTCCCGAGTTGGAATTTTGGTCAGGGTGAGTTACCTGGATAAGGTTTTTTCCGGGGTTTTCTCTTAGCCTAAAAGACGAATGTCGGGTAACTCTAAGTTCCATGGACGCTGGGCCCATTTGAGCATCATTTCACCCATTCCGTTCATCGTCCGATATGACTTAAAAGTTAGAGGACGTAAATTACCAAAAAGAAAGTTCACACAGCTGTTCATGCACACGAGTTCATTTAACAACTGTCCCTTTGACAAGCTGCGGATTCCTTACACACACACACACACACACACACACACACACACACACACACACACACACACACACACACACACACACACACACACACACACACACACACACACAGATATATATATATATATATATATATATATATATATATATATATATATTTATATATATATAAACTTACTGTCCGGAATGTTCTCAAACAATCTAGACGGCGCTAGAAGAAAGAAATCCGTCTCCTTCCACCACCGTTTCGGAGAGCTTTTATCTCCGCAGTGCACTGCCCGTCTCTTTGAACTGGTCGGCCGTGCCGCCTCGCCTCAACAATGCGTTCGCGACGTTATAGCTTACTCTTTATCCGGAATGTTCTCAAACAATCAAGACGGCGCTAGAAGAAAGACGAACTCTCCAGAAATTCGTCTCCTTCCCCCTACCATTTCGGCGAGCTTTTATCTCCGCACTGCCCTGCCCGTCTCTTTGAATTCGTCCCTCCGGCCGCTTCGCCTTAATAATGCGTTCGCGACAATATTGATCATGATAAATATGAAGTAGATGGAAAAATCGAGTTGTGAATTTTATAATGCCTATTGTTGAGTGCCAATACCTCATGAGATTAAAAGTAGTTAACAGTTAACTTGATCCATTTAAAAGTTATGAAATTTTCCCTACCTGTTCTTTACGCAGTACATGCTTCTCCTTTTAGGTTATTATTGTTCACCAACTTCTATGAGCATCGCCAATTTTCTTATGCATAACAGTATCGCTAGTTGTGTTTTGCAGTTTTAATTTTTCACCTCATTCATAAATGACAATGCTCCAGCTACCAAGGCCACGCTCTCTATTCTCCTAGCAGAGGTTAGGATAACCAAACATTCAACATTGATATTCCTTCAGATTCGTCAGTTCTGTTAACTGATGACTTGACGAATTTTAAATTACGTTAATAAGCAAACAGGACATTAGCACAACCACATTAGAAACTGGCTATCATCGGCGTTTGCCCAAGTCCATCGTGAGAAAGTAACACGCTGACGTGACGTAGCAGGAGGCAGGTTGCCGTAAGAAATAAATTTATGTTAAACACAACTGACGTCAGTAACCGAGTCGTACTATTACTACCCAAAAGGACCATTCGTGACAGCAATTTCTGGAGGCTTCTCATTCCAGAATGATTACTATGCCTGGCAGATGTACAATCCGGTGCTCGGAATCTTTCCGATATGCGGAATAGATGTTTAGGTTGGTAGGTAAATGGCACCACGCCCTCAGTTCAAACTCCAATCAGCGATAGGAAGGCGTGGGCCTGCCCTTTGTTTATTGATGGCGGAGGTGAACCAGAAGTCCAGACAGTTTAAGGTACATTGAAACATAATTCAGAATGCGTCTCATCGGACTATGATTATTATTTTATTAGCGGTTATTGAGGACAGGAGCAGATTGCCCATCCTTTTCGAATAATGAATCTTCTCAGGTTTGTGAAGTTTTATTGGAAAGGGAATGAGGGATGGGACAGATTTATTTGTTTTATTCTGCGTATCAACTTGAACTCCATATTGCGCATATTTATTTCGAACCATCTCATTTCATTCCAAAATAATTAAAGCTGTAACTTAAGCTCTATCTACACAAAATATACCAAGCATACAAAAGCATGTTTTCGTCACGTAGACAAACATAAGGGAAACACAAAGATGATAATGTTCTAGTAATTAATCCACGACCCCCATTATTATAGCATCGACCATTCTGCGTGGTGCTGAACTAATTAGGTTCTGTATATATTCCTATGAATTTATACATTCGTCCCAGGCACTTTCCATCTCCCATAGCTGATCCCCTGTGTGAGGTCTATTGTGACCAATAGCTCTGTTCATCTGTGTTTGCATTTCTGCCCACACATTTACTATGGGATTCAAGTCCAGGATTTTAGGCACCCAGAGTGCAAGCTGAATGTCACGTTCATGATTTGCAAACAATTATTGCACACAACGTGATGTGTGGACGCCACTATAGTCTAGTTGAAATTGAATAGGACCAGTTTCAAACAAATTCTCACACTTGATAACATTATGTTTTCTAATACGGAAACATATTGCTGCCCACTTAAATGCCCCATTATTCTCCACAGTAAGCCTCTCTTACCAGAAATCCATCACCATACTGGAACAGATATGTGGCCACTATACTGTCTTTGCGCAATATATTGAGGGTCAAACCTAGGTGCATGTTTTGGCTGATATACGTGCACAGAACCTGAACTGGTATTTGAAAATACTTTTTCGTCTGAAAAGACTGTATTCTGCCAGGAATAATCGGCGTACTCGTGGCAAAAGGCTTCACAATCCACTTGTGCATCGGCTAGTATTTTGTCTTATTGGCGCTTTTATACTTGATATTTCACTTGCTCTCAGTCTCCGGCGAGCAGTCCAAGTTGATCCAGCAAAATGTGCAGCTGCAACAAGCATTCTCAAAATATTAAGAAAACGAGAGTCTTGCAGTGTTAAGGAACTCCTCGTCCTGCTTTTTTGTCGATATCCGATGCCCTCCGCTACCTATAAAATGGGGCATGTGTTGACTTTATTGTTGTAGACATTCAGTGCCAATTGAACATGCTATATGTTAATAATAAACTGCTCTACCTAGCTTGCGTGTCCAGTATCCACGTTCTTAGTATTTCTTCCACCAGTTTGAAGCAGTTCATGGAGATACTCCACTTGTTCAATAAGTTATCCATATCGTTTGCTCACTTCAAATGGCATGCATGGTATAGAGGACAATATCTTCAACAAAGCTGTTTCATGTGACCCATCCTTTGTCCTCCCGGTTTCCGAAACGGAATTCCAGTTATGACATCAAACCAATGAGCGACGGACACACTCAGGAGGTGGTGTTGACAACCGTGCCTCTAAGGTTAAATTCCTCCATACCCCTCCCCTTGCACACCTCAGCTGCGTGCCTTGTTCATCGTTCATTGCTTGTGTTATTGGACTGCGATAAAAACCAATAAGAGATTGGCACAGCCAGGACTGGCGTAGAACATGAATGGTGAAACGATTATGGCAACAATATATAAAGTAATACACCAAAAGATACCAATAGCATTGAAACATTTCTGTGCATCGGAATGTACATAAACCATGAACGGCCGACACAACTGCGTCAAAAAGTGAACCCAAATAAATCCCCCGGGCATGATGGAATCACAGACCTAATGCTCCAACACCTCGCCAAAAGGACGTGATCCACTTAACGCAGATTCTCAATGCACGGCTTCACCTTCATCAGTTTCCTGCATGCTGGAAAGAAACGAGGGTGGAGTGTATCTTGAAACCCGATAAGGATCCGGTCTTCCCGTGTAAATACCGATACATAAGTTTACTTACGATCTCGAAAATCTTCGAACGACTGCTCCTGTCCCATCTCACTCCTCTCTTTGAGTGGAGGCAACCCCTTCCAGGTTATCAGTTTGGTTTTCTTCTTTCAGTGCCCAGACATGGACACTGCTCGACAGCTACTGAGACTGGTCAATAGGGTAGCCCTGGATTTCTAAAAGAACCTCAAGACCATTTCGGTTCTGCTGAACCTGGAAAAAGCTTTTGCTACCGCTTGGCTTCAGAATCTTTTTACAGATTCAAGAAGATCAATAGCGTTCTCCACATCTCACTCTGTTAGGCAGCTTCCTCAAGGACCGCAAATTCGGAGTGAGAGTGGAGGAACATTTTTCAAGAGTTAGATCCATATTGCACGAATACCGAAGAGTAGTGTACTGTCACTGCTACTCTTTGCGGTCTATATTTTGATTTCCCCACGGAACACCAGACTATTACGTTCCAATATTCCCATGACATTCCTTCTGCTACAACGACAGAAATTGGCCCCTGGAATGAAAGGTAGAGGATGGTCATCAGCCAAGAGAAGAGCTCCGCTCTTTTACTGGCAAATGTCCGTCCGTGAAACCCCAGGGTCACTGAGGTTGAGGCGAGGCACATCCCCTGGGTTACTTCTGCCAAATACCTCGGTATCCATGATCGTGGGTTGATATTAGGGCCAATGCTGGACTCAGACATGCGGCACTTAGGCTGTTGTATCCCATTTGACACAAAAAATGCCCCTACACATAAAACTGCACCTTATCGAGCGATATCCCGACTCCTGATCCTGTATGTATGCGAGATCTAAGAGTTCAGTGGCACCAACCAACATTCGCAGCCTTGCAGACCATGTAGAACAGGGTGTTAAAGATGAACTATGATACTGGACACAAATTCCCATCTCACATCCTGCATAACCACTCCGGACTCCCATACATTGATGAATTGGTTCGAGAGAGATCTTGTACCTTACCCCCAGAAATGAACGGGCGTTGACATTGCATGGATTAGTGGCCATACAGGTGTCAACACCCAGAAGACTAGAGTAACCTGTGTGCATAAACAAGAGCTTTGATACACATGACGAATCATTTAAATCACCCAGACAAAGCCGCAATGAGCAGCTAGATGCTAAGGTAAACCTGAGTGAGTCGCTCTTGTTTCCAAGGCAGAACCTGTATGTGAATGGAGTGAATAGTTAACAATGTGTTTCATAGAGAGAGCAGTGTGTTGCTTTGAGCCGAGTGTGTTACATTTCAAGCTCCGTGATAGTCGCTGGCCGTGTAACAGGCAGGAACTAGTTCACGGTTCAGTAGTATGCTCCAGGTGAGGTATTGCCGAGTTGTGGACCCGGCAGCGAAGCATTGTGAATATCGGTATTGTGTGCAGAATTGGTATGCAGCTATGTGTCAAAGGTGGACCTGTGCGTATGTCAGAAACATTATAGTAGCACAAATTATAAAAGTTAAAGAAAAATTGTGGAGACGCTTCGAAGTACTAGTGGTGAGCTAACGATTTTAGTGAAATTAAAGAATTCTTGAAGAAAACCTTTGGTCATTTTTTGTGTCAATATTACAAGTCGCGTGTTGATTCTCGGACACTAACCTTCAACCTGAGAACGGTCAGCGAGCCTATGTTTAACCTTCTTTCTCCAAAGTCTCCTTTCAGCTCCTGATTTCACCGAATTTGTAGCCTACGTTACTTGAGACAGTATACCGCATGAATCTCTGCTCCTGGATACAAATGACTATAAAGTACTGACTGACACGTGCCTTTGCATGTGACGAGATAACCTTATGATATGCGTCCTAATTTCAAAGTTAAGACTTTTCATAGCTAAAGCCGTGAGGTGATTCTAATGCACATGAATACTCAAAAAGAATCAATGCATAAAGATCATTACCCTCCTGAACATTTCAGAGAAATTTAGAAAGTACAAAAAAGAGTTGCTATAGTCAACGGAGTCTCCCATAGTTCTACTCACAGAATTTTGCAAGAAAAGAACAATATGGAGGTGAAGGAAGGTCTTTGGAACTCCTGGAAAACAGCACAATGTCGCAAAAAGATTAACAGAAATTGACGATTTTGACAAGTTTGTAATTCGACGTACCATACGCCTAAGATGAGTTATATATAAGGGCGCTCAACTTCATGGTCATCAGCGCCCATACACCTAAGAAAAGAGCACTCCAGCAATAACACGACTTCTGCAGAAGCTACGCATTAAATACATTTTCAAGGGGGATCGACCAGCCTTGGTCTGATAATAAATTAAGCTTTAATTAGAAAAATCCAAGAAGCAACTGGCGTATGTTAATTGAAGAACACAACTTAAGTTTTGGGTGAAAATTATCTCACCAAGTTTCAGAAATGCAGAGCAAAGAGACACCCATAGTTTAAAAAGACAGGGCTTACATCCATAGCAGTCACAGTTTCAAAACATGGTCCAAAGGCAGTAGTACAGGTTTTACGGCACCCGCATCAAAAGGAGAGCATCTTATAATTGTCCAAGTAGGAGAAAAGTTTGGATTCATATCTAACTCCGTCGTTATATATAAATCACAACATAAAACTGGAAATGTTCATAAAGAAAGGAGTACTGAAAACTATGTAAAATGGCTGCGCAAATGTTAGTTCCAAATTTACCCCCTAAATCATTCTAGTAATATATAATGACTTGCCATGATACACGAGTAGGATAAATCTTCAACTTCAAGTCTTCAGCAAGTATTTCATTGTTACATCAACAATATCTCCTTTGATTAAAATAGTAACGAAAAATACTATGGCTTAATTCCAACGAACAACTGGCTCAGAAGTACTTCTTGACTCACCAAATACTCAATGCAGTACCTTAAGGCTTTCTCCCAGCTATCTAGATATGAATCCTATACAATTAATATGGGCAGATGTTCACTGGTTGCTTGCAAAGTGCAACCTTTGAAATGAAAGAAGCTGAAATGTTGCGTCACCGATGATTTGGGCATATTGTGCACAGGGAATAGGGAAATGTATGCCAACGAGGATAAAATAGAACAGGATTACTGGAAAGAGAAGTAATGGAAGAAGTAATTGAAAGAATTATGTTTGAAGGTAATAAGATGGAAAACAATGACAAGGACGACAATGACTCCACAGAAGATGAAGATATGTCTGATGAAGAAGAATTTAAATATAAAGGCAAAATTGTTTAACTTAGCCCTTAGTTATTGTGTGTAAGTGAAAATCCTTTCTGGGACTGACTGAGTTTTTAATTTGGTAGCAACTGCACGACTTCCCTGAATAGCGATGTGTGAAATAAGGAATTCAGTGATACTAGTCACTGCAATGGGACATTGTTGCCATTGAGGGCTACGGAAAACAGGCAAGTGACTTGATCAAAGCTTTCATTTAAATATTTCAGTGTTCAGGAATTATTGCTCTACCTATACCTGGAGATAAAAAGCGTGTTACTATTATAACCTACTTCTTTCAGCAAATACAGAATTGCAATATGCAACACAGCAGTTACATGTCACCAAATTGCCTTCAAAGAGTAAGTTGTTTGCATTTATAGAACCAAAACAAAATTTAAATACACAGATTAACATATATAGCAGAACAAGTGTGTTGAGAGTTATAATGCACATTTTAATGCATGCCTATTAAAGAAGATAATCATACCCTTGACATCACAGGTTGTGTCATAAGTAATGTCGGATTTTTTGAGTTTGGTGTTTTGGAAAATTTATTGGGTTTCCTTGGTTTGAAAATCCTATTTACATGATGCCCTGGTTAGTGTTGCATACACTGAGAGCATGTATCAGTCATCAGATAATAAACAATCATTAAATGGAGATAAAAAGTTTGAACTTAGAGTTCTTCTGCCGCAGCTTGAAGAATATGTGAAGTGGAAGGAGAAGGTATTCTTAGTGATAATGTGGCACAACGGTGGTTCTAACATTTCAACAATTGAGAAGAAAAAGATTTACCACGTTCGGGAAGTCCTAAAGTATGGAATATTGAGGATATACGTTAAGTTTTGCGAGAAAATCTGCGAACCCTTGGGTTTTCAGGAGAACTTGGTGCATCAAAAGATACGATGCATAGCCACATGAACTTATACCTCAACATAAGACCTGAAGCTTTCCTGGCGACGAATATGCTGACGTTGTTCTTGGGAAGCAAGCCGAGAAAAGACGATTAGAAATCGACGTTTCGGGAGTGTGCATCTCTCCCATCAGGATATTTATTAAATGTTATAACCACAAATGAATCACTAGATGTAACACAAATATAAACAAAGACAAAACACTATCAAAATTTGCATTACTGAACAAAAGACTCTTTTCAGTAAATTAAATGCCAGGTCATGAGATGGTGTGAGTATAGAAAGTTATTTGTGTCAAAGAACGTAACTACTTAACTTGATTATCATGATGTATTGATCTGTGCTTAAGTCGACGGATTTCCATTTTAAGGCCGGTTTCCAAGAGGAGCTGAAGTGAAATCCAGCATCACTATGAAGCGTGCTCCTCTCGGAGGGAATGGTCAAAGCCTCCTTAATTCTCTGCTCCCAGTAACTGTTGCATTTTGCCAAGATGATCATCTCCTGAAAGTTGGCCCTATGGTCATCATCAAAACAATGCTCTGCCAGCGCAGACTTCTCAGGTTGCATTAAACGAATGCTCTGTTCATGTTCGTTTATTCTGGTACCGATGGTCCTTCCGGTTTGTCCTATATACGGTGTCCCACATTCACAGGGAATGCGGTACATTCCCGGAACTTGGAAGTCCAGTTTGTCTTTCACTGGTCTCAACAGATGCTTAATCTTCAGAGGTGGCTTGTGGATCGTCCTGATGTATTTGGCGAGAATTCTGCTGATTCTGGCGGATAGGTTGCCGGTAAACGGGATGCAGGTTGTAGCGGTAGGCTTATCTGACGCTTGCTGTATTACAGGTTTCCCTCTCCTAGTTTTGGTGATCGAGGCTTCAACGTCATATTCGGAGTAGCGGTTTTGACGGAAAGTGAGTTTCAGGTGCTGTAATTCCTGTTTTAAGTGACTGGGATCAGAGATAGACAAAGCTCTGCGGGCCAGTGTATAGAGTACTCCCAGTCATTGAGACTTATGATGAAAACTGTAAGCGCTCAGATAGAGATCGGTGTGTGTAGGCTTGCGGTATACAGCATGCCCCAGTGTACCGTTGTTGTTTTTTGAAACAAGAATGTCCAGGAATGGAAGAATTCCATCCTTCTCCACGCCCATGGTAAACTGTATTTGAGGTCGAAGGCTGTTGAGATGCGCAAAAAGCTAGGCAAAGTGTCTGATCCATGTTGCCAAATTACAAAAGAGTCGTCCACACATCTATAGAAATGAGATGGTTTAAGTGGAGCTGTGGCAAATATTTCATGTTCTAGGTGTTCTATATAGAAATTAGCTATAACTGGTGACAAAGGGGAGCCCATTGCTACTCCGTCTACTTGTTCATAGAAAGTACCACCAAACAAGAAGAAAGTGGATGTCAGGGCATGTCGGTGGAGCTCTGTGATATCAGCCGGAAAATGCTCTTTCAGAAGTTGGGTAGCTTCCTGAAGTGGTACCCATGTAAATAGAGAAATCAGGTCGAAGCTGAAAAGATCAGAAGGGCCAAATGATAATGCTCTTAAGTTTATGTACAAACTGAGTGGAGTTAC